>JACXGM010020919.1:0-17534 GCA_016801145.1 Umbra pygmaea | reverse complement strand
TACATGCACCAGTCTCAGGAACATGGTGAAGATTAATGCACCAGTCTCAGAGTTCTGCTCCATTCATCCTCTGAAAAGCTAAAGCCAAAGTCCTCTTCCCAAAGTGCTTTTCCATTAGCACTGTCTGTGGATTTATGTCATTTATGAAGATGTAAATGAAGGACATGGTTTGAAGATAACGGAAATGCTCTTCACAGTACGATGATCATGCTGAAGTTTTTGTGAAATATCGAATGTTTTCATACCTTGTCCAAGGCATTGCACTATTTGATGCTTTTCCGCAGCATAGAGATCCTTTTTCTTTCCCATATTGCTTGAAACCTGTGGCCTGCTTAATAATGTGGAACATCCTTCTTAAGTAGTTTTCCTTTAATTACCTGGCAAACTAATTATCACAGCTGTCTGAGATTGATTTCAGTGATCCAAAGAGCTCGGAGACACAATACCATCCATTAGTATGATTGAAAAACAAAATATTTAATGTTTATGACACTTAATTCCAATTTGCATAATAATTTGGAATGCGGTATATGTTAACAGGGATTAAAGACATCGTACATGTCTGGAAATTCAGACACTTTACATTTTTCATCAGTGTTGGTTATAGATAAGGATTGTATGTACTTTTTCAAAGGAATGATGCAGAAAGGAGGAACAGAAAGGAGGGGATAGGCTTGGACCCGGAATTTGAAGCAGCCCTTGGTGGATTCTGATGCTACCTGTCTATCACCTTTAGGCCCTGTCCCAATACCTCCCCTTCCCCTAGATTTCTGCCCTAACCCTAGATTTTATGCTTTCTCGTGTAGGGGTAGGGTGCAAATAAGCATGTTAAAATTTCGAAATATGTTGGAATGTGTTAGTTTGATGCACATCCAAAGGACTGTTGAGTTTTGAACAGTAATGTTACAAAATACCTCACAAAGCTGTTCAATAGTAGTAGGCTACAACCGGTAGACACGTCGACGCTGCGTGTGACGTAGGTGAGCAACGCAAACTTGCATATAGTGGTGTCCTATTTTGAAAAAAAATAAACAATGGACAAATAGAGTCTTTAATAAACGCTTCGGATGTAAATATTTTTGCTGTCAAAGTGACCCCCACTTCCCTGTCGAGGGCACACAAAACCAGTGTTGGGTATAGTTACTTTTAGGATTACTTTTTAGTTACTTGATGAGTTCACAAGTTTTGGGAAGTGGCTAATTAAGACAAAATTATAAGGTAAATGGAGTTCATATCTTAACAGTGACCTATAAAACAAATAGACAGAGTAAAGAACATCTCAATCATGGTCACCAGTAAGATATGAACTCCATTTACCTGATCATTTTGTCTCAATTAGGGACTTCCCAAAACTTGTGAACTCATCAAGTAACTAAAAAGTAATCCTAAAAGTAACTATACCCAACACTGCACAAAACCAAGTGGAAGTTTTAAGGGAGGAGAAATGGGACAGGGCCTTACATTAGCATTCCATTCATTTTAGGGGTCACTTTGACAGCAAAAGTATTTACATCCGAAGCATTTATTAAAGACTCTATTTGTCCATTGTTTATTTTTTTTCAAAACAGGACAATGTATAAAAAGCTCCATTACCTTGTATCTCATGTTATGGCCCTGTAGCAGACATTTTTGTGAAAATATGCTAACTATTGTCATAACCACGCGACTTACTGTCGCACAGTAGACAAATTACCGTAAAGTCCAGGAAAAGCTCACAGCAAATCCAGGGGATGTGGAGGCAAAATTACAAAATAAATCAGAATGCTTACCAAAATTTGCGCCTGCTCCTATGCTCATGGACAACTCCTACTCATGCTCTCCTTCCTCTGCAAGAGGCAAGATTCATAATGATTCATATTTCTCTTGGCAAACCTACAAGAAGTATTACAACGTTCATAAACGTTGCTCACGTCACATCTACGTCATCACGCTTAGCTTGAGGCTGCGCAGTACGCTTGGCTATCATCGAAAAAGTGCTTCTAATTGACTTCACTTGCTCTCTGTAGGAATGAATGCCGTCTGTTCGTCCAGTCATATACTGTCTTTGTGACATACCTAAATCTATTTATTGGCACACTGTAATTTTCGTTCTACAACTTTCGTTTCATCTTTTCCTTCGGTGGAGTTTATCGGCGGTTGGCAACAAACTTCAAAGGTGCATTTACTATCTCTTTGCTGGCTGTTTGGTGTATAGAAATATAGCTACGCAGGTACGTCGTCGCGACGTAACATCACGTTGAAAACAAAAACAAGAACACCTTGAATATTTACTGCAGATATGGTATGGCTATTTTAAAATAAATCCCTAAAGTATTCCTAAATTGTTCATCTTTTTACAAACTTATTAGTATTTCTAATAAAAAACACAGAGTAAATATAATCCAACTTTTATTTGGAAACTTTTGACCAGTTTGCTTCTAAAATACAGCATTTCCTCAAAGGTAGTCCACTATTATTGAAGGTCGATTCCAATGACCTCTTATTCTAACACTATTGAATAATGAATTGCAGGTCTAAATGTGTTCTATTTAGCTTTACTTTGTTTATGTCCATTAACACAGTAAAAACAACAAATAACTTGCAAATATTTGGATTTCATTGGAGTTGGTAAACATTCATTCATCATATGTCCAATATGTAGCTAAACAATAAAATTGAACCAAAAACATTAAATAAATCTGTATAGAAATATAGCAATCATGGTTTTGAAAAATATTTATATACAGTGCACAATACACTGTTCAAGCAATAATAACAAACACCCCCATGTCTCAAATCTGAACTTGGTTTTAGATAAACACAAATGTTTTGCATGGTAAATAAATGGTAAATGGACTGCATTTATATAGCGCTTTTTTTTCTGACCAACAATGGCCACCAAAGCGCTTTACATTGCCTCACACTCACCCGTTCATTCACACATTCATACACCGACGGCGGTGTCAGCCATGCAAGGCGCCAGCCAGCTCGTCGGGAGCAGCTGGGGTTAGGTGTCTTGCTCACACCTCGACACTGCATCATCTATATTGATTTAGGGAGATATTGGAGGTCACAGTTGTAAGGCACACTTTGGTGTGAATCGGTGGCATTTCACTAAAATATACAATCTAAAAATACAAAAACATGCCAGTTGTTTTGGACATTGCTTTCAAACATCTCGTTGGCAAAAAACACAGAAATGAATGCACCATTTGTAAAAAAAAAATGCATCTAATATGTAAAAAAGTACCAGAACTATTTTTTGTTTTCATTGTTCATTTTGTTCATACAGTATTTGAGCACAGTCCACATGGCATGAGAGTGCAAAAATGTACATCTGAACGGAACGTACATTTGGAAAGGCACATTTGTCACCTCTTTAAGCACAGTCTTACATACAAATACAAGTGCAGGTTTAGTATTCAAAGACAAATAGAAAAATAAATGTGTTATACTGTACCAAATATTATAAAAGAAACAATATACTTATGCTAAGCAGCCTACTGTACCACCATGCCATCCAGTGTTTCTGTATTCAAGTGACATCATTTAAGGAATTTAGCTAGAAGAAATTTGGGCCCAAAAAATAAATCAACAAGCTTTTTCAAGTTTGATAACATCACTTGATGAATGCTATTAATGGTATTCAGAAAAAAATGTTTCTAAAACATAACTAAGACTTTGTGCCATCCAAAACTCTATACTTGAAACAGACTTCTGATTTGTTGACGATGTTTACCATAAATAACCCAAAATGTACATAGGTTTTGTGAAACATATAGCCTTTGAGCAAATACTAACTGGTTGTAAGTATTTGTAAGTATGCATACAGGACTGTATGACCCATAAAACAAGGACTACTGCAGTTCATCTTGATTCCAGAAAAAGACTCCAGAGTGAGATAAAACCATGAAAAAATACACATTAAAACAGTTCTGTTTTCGGAAAAGGCACATTGATTCAAGTGTAATAAATCCGATTCTGGTATGGCAAATGTAACCGCTTTAGTTCTATTCATTAGAAATGATTGTAGTCAAGATTTGAGGTTCTCAGCAGTATCAGAGAGTGGGTAACCAAAACAGGTGCTTAAAGGCTTTGAGACCAGGCAATAGAATGCTATGAAGTTTTAAACCAGTGTATCTTAACCTGCGGCCCTTGACCTGAAATTGTGGCCGTAATCTTGTCTGATATGCATTTATTTAACATAAGTTACTCATTTATATGCTGCAGCTTGACTCGTTCGTAGCCACAGTTGTGGCACATTGGCCAAAAAGGTTGCGATCCACTGGTCTAAACCAAATACAGTACGTGTCTCTGGGTGGTAAGAATAGAAATAGAATTGATATTATTATGTCTATGGTGGGTTTGGGAGTGAGAGGGCAAGGTCCTCCGCCCTCCATTGTGGTGCTCGCAGCTCTCCCAGCTTGGCGTATACATCTTCAGCCTGACTCAGGTCCTCAAACACCGTTAGAAGGTGGAGCAGCTCAGCATCCTCCACGTCATCAAACCAAGACAACACAGGAATCTGAGGGGGCAGAAGCAATCCAGTCACTTACTGATGATTTATTTGTATTCCAAAACATATTGTTGCCATACAGTGCCTTCTGTAAGTATTTGGCGGTAAAGTCAAAATTGCTTTCTTTGCTGTACAATAAAGAAATATGAAAATGACTGTTGATTCAAAGTGATGATTCAAAGATTAATATGAGGCAAGAGTACAAACTGTCACCATTTATTTCTGTTTGTTTTATCACATGTATGTTTTACCAACTAAGAATAACAGCACATTCAGTGTTCCATCACCCCATGTTATGCAAGCATAAGTATTGGAACAATTCAATACATTTTATTTATTATTTTTTATACACCCCCATTGGTCCTGTCCAATTTCCCACTAAACCTGCCTTGTCGGCAGCTCCACAACTCCCTGGACACGTGGGATGGTAAAGGGTGCTCACACGATTTGCCGAGCTGGCCGATTGTTTTTGCACAGCTCCTCCAACACGAACGCCTTTAGTCAGATCATGTGTGGAATGTCACTCACCAAATATATTTCCACGATTTAATTTACAAGTGAGTTTTGGGACTATTCCAATTAAAGAAAATGTAAGAAGTATAATAGCTACTATCTAGTCGCAAATCGATTTGTGTCCCTTTCACAGCATCAATCTCTTGGTATCATCTTTGAGATGCTTTGCCAAGCCTTTACTACAGCCATTTTTAGCTATTGTCAATTTTGGGAAGCTCTTGACTTCAGTCTGCTCTTCAGCAAGTGAAATGCATGTTCATTCAGGGGACTCACTTGGCCAGTCTAAAGCCATTTTATTTTTTCCCATGATGAACTCCTTGGTTACCATGGCAGTGTGTTTTGTATCATTTTCCAGTTGCATTGTGAAGCAATGCCCAATAAGTGTTCCCTTGTACATTGGTAGCCAAGATGCTCATGTAAACTTCTGAGTTCATTCTGCTGCTGTCGTCGTTGGTTACATCTTCAACAAAGATGATTGAGCCCATTCCAGATGCAGTGGTGTGTGTCCATGTCCTGACATTACAGTTCCTCCACTATGCTTCACAGATAAGGTAGATCATCTGCCGTTCCTTCTGTTATTCACACATTTGCCTTTTCATCCCTTTGATAAAGGTTCACCTTCATCTAATCTGCCCATAAAACTTCAAAACTGTACTGGCTGACCTCTGAACTTTTGAGTAGATGCTAATTTGTGCGTGTTGCAGCTAAACAACAATTACATAAAACAAAACTATAACAAAAAAGATAAATATTAACTATGAATTTTTGTTTAGATGCTTAAATTGATTATTTATAAGCGTATACTAATTTATTTCTATGGATATTATAAATAATTTATCATATTATGATATATATTCAAAGGTTCCATAGCATGTTATTTTCTTACATTTCCAAAATGATGACAGTCCAGTACATTTGGTAAATTACAGGGTGCTTTCCAACCAAAATGAACTAACTGTTTTTTATAATCACTTTTAATCCTGAATGAGGTCACATTTAAGTTGACCAAGCTGTAAGTAACAAACCCACAGCGTTCTCCGGGTGGAAAATGTAGGAGGCCGGAGAGTTGTCCAGGATCAGTGTCTTATGGAGTTCTCGGCCCAGCAGGCTGAGGTCTTTGACATAGCAACCCTGGTGGAACACACAGGACTCCCGGAACAACCGTGTCCGGAACACCCCGCACTGATCCAACAGGTCTGTGACAGGATCTGCATACTGGGGTGTGGCAAGAAAGAGGAGGAATCCAGGGACCAGGGGAGGGGTGAAAGGTCAAGATGAAGGAAATAGCGTGTGGAAAGGGAGTCAGGTCATGATTTAGAATATGCCATTATTGCACTCAAGGTAATAACACTGTAACTAAAGCTTACATTTTGCAGTGCATGCTAGCTCCTAAGCCCATAAGGACAGTTTGGCAGTACCAAAGTTGTTTAAGATATGGGGGAAAAAACTCTGGAAAAATGGTAAAAGAAGAAATGTTTGAGATTTTCCAAACTAGAATTAAAAAGATTTTCTTAAGAAGGAAAATAGTAAAAAAAGTTATGGTTTTGTTAGTAGGTTACCTTAGCAAGACTAGCAGTGAACAGAATACACTCAAACAACTCTCCCATTCGTTGGAGAAACTCATCCACATACGGCCTTTTCAGGACGTACACCTGAAAACAAATGCCTAACATGAGTCCAAGATAATACATTACGTTTGGGAATTTTACACCTTTGTAGTAACTCAGTAATTACTACAAAATACATTTGATTAGGTAAATATTAACTTCATACTCTGCTGTGTCCATTGTGTCCATCTCAGCTGCAGGTGGCCAGTTCCTGAAACAAGTAATCAAGAATAGGCCGTGCAGGTGTTAACCAGCCTATCCTGGATTACTTGAACCAGGCAGAGGCCAAAGGAGGAGTCAAATAAACAAAAAAGTATTCATGTTGACCTGAAGTAAATATTTTCCATGTAGTTTAGCATGTAGAGCAGGCTGCCGTACATTTCAGTATACAGTGAACCCTCGCTATATCGCGGTTCACCTTTCACGATCTAGCTGCTTCGCGGATTTGCTTTGTGCATTGTGTTCTGCATTCTGATTGGCTAAACAGTCTCTCCGCTTCTTCTCTACCTGTGTGTCAATAACGTTGCGGTTTATACACGTACGTAAAACAGCCTGCCAAATTTAAGTTTGCAAATTCTCTTGCAATCACAAGTTTCTCTAAAACCCATAATGTCGACAAAACGTTCTGTGTTTTTTTTCATAATAATTTTTCATTTTCTCCCGTTCTAATCCAATGACTCGGGTCGCGGTGGGGCTGTGCTGATCTTCGCAATTTGAAGCCTTCAGTTCGTATTGATGATTAAAATTAATATTTTACAGTACAGTAGTTATTTGTAAAAAAAAAATGGTTTATACAGTACTTTTATTTGTTAAACAAATGCTTGGGCCTGTAAAAAGGTTTTATTCTTTGGTTTCAATGTATTATGGAGTATTTCACTGTATAATAATTGTAAAAAAATAAAGGTTACTACTTCGCGGATTTCGCCTATCGCGGGTTCTTTTTTAAACGTAACCCCCGCGAAAAACGAGGGTTCACTGTAATGCTGATATATATGTTTCTTGAGGGTTGCATTTGTGACAAAAAAAACACCAGAAAGTTTAAAGGTACAATGTAGTTTTTAGACGCTAGGGGTCTCATAATTAAAACAATAACAAAATACGTACTTTGCATGAAAAAGCAAAAATCACTATACCTATATTAGGTATATGTTTTACTTGTGTACTTACATTATCCTAAATGCTTCCTCCAACTTTCAAACCCTGAGAAATTTGTAATGTAATTCGAAGCCACGGGATGTTTCGTTTTGTCACCCGTCAATGGCATCACATAACTTTTGACTCCTTTAGTTGCTCTAAGTTCCAGGGAATTGCCAAACATAACGTGAATAAAGCTATAATATATATAACAATACATTACCTTGCCAGTGAACATTATTTTCTGACAAAGTGGCTAGATCGGCTGGTTGACATTGATGACGACATCAAATCCCATGATCCCACGCTACTTCCCGACGTCATTCAAGTAAATCTTTGTTATTGTTTTGATTGAGAGACCCCTAGTGGCCAAAATCTACATATTGTACGTTTAAGATAAATTAAATTGACTTATTTACTTCATTTTCTACTCAATTACCTTTTTGTCCAGTAGAGGGCACATGGAACCCATAACTAACATCTGTTTTTAGACCCATCCCATTTTAACCTCAGCAAACAGTGAACATAACATACAGACCAAACTGACTGACCAACACAAGCACACACCAGCATATCCAGATTAGAAATCTTACCTGGTGTGTGGTCCCCTCAATCTCCACTGGGACTATGAAGTCTGGATTATTAATAGGCTGAGAAAACAAGGAACAAAGTCGAACATTGTTGTTGTGGTTCTGCTTTACATTTATGTGCAGGGACGGCTCCAGGAATAATGACATAAGCAGTTATTTTAGGCCCCGGTTTTGCATCAGCAGTTTTCCTCTAGTTATGCCAGTCGCTCCCATTATCTGACAGTTAACGATGTCCATTCTGAAATTAGTTCAGTCAGGTATCTAAACATGTAGTAACAGCCTCATAATTATTTAATGTAAAGTAGGTTGCAGCTTGTTATTATGAACAAAGTGCATTGTCAAATACAATTTGATGACAATTGTAAAACTGCTTATACTGACAACATTAATACACACAATTGTTAATTTGGAGATGATCAAATTTTCTTAATTAAAAAAATAATTTATTACATTTGAAATATTTAGCAGATCAAATATTGAATATGACTGGTCTACATGCCAGTGTTAAATTTTTTCTCTTTGCGGTCAAAAAGGTGTCCAATTTAATCTGAGGGCACCTTCAGCCAACCCTCCTGGTGTAATGCGCCTTTAAGATTCACAGCCTGTAAAGTCTATCCAATTACTAAAGTGTAAATCGATAAAATCTGTAAACTGGATATATTAGTTGACTTATGTACATCATTCCACAAATCAACCTATATAGAAAAACATTTTAACATTTTTAACATAATTCCCCATAATTCCCCTTTTAAACAAGCATTTGTTACGAACACTCCTTAAAAAAGTGGACGCTACCTTGAATGAGCTGTGCACCAGTGTTTCATCCAGGTCTATGACCACACATATCTTTCCCTGGTCTTGAGGTATCATGTCAGGAAGCAGGCAAGGTTCAGAAGGCAGCTGTGGTTTAGGAGAAAACGGAGGATATACATGGTCACTAGATATTCAGCCAGGAATATGCAGAGCATTCATGGACAACAAAATCTTTCCCATTTTACTAGGACATTCTTCACACTGCATAATCGGCACCTTACTCTACTTGCACTGATAATAAATTCAGTTTATTTAGTTCCACTGACCAGTGATAACAGTCATCGCTATATCAATACTGTAGCTTCTCAGATCCATTAAATACATTAATTCAGATGCAATTCCAACCAACACAGGCTTCACAAAAGCTAAATTTCCATCATTGCTCCAGCGCTGCCTGGCAATGTGAATTAACTTGAATCTTATTAGCCCATTTTGCATGGTGCTAGCGCCCAACTACATCTGGGAAACTCACTAGCCTCACTTTTTATTGCTGCTGTACACACTGATTATGATGCACGGGGCGAAAAGTACTTTACATATCTAACATATCTTACATCTCCCATATGATAATGAGGAAGCCTCTTCCAATTATAAACTCTACATATGTCTGTTTAGCCTTGGTGGATTACAAGTCACTCAGGAGTCTTATCACTGCAGGAGATCATCGTGTTCAAGATATTCTGAACAGGTGCAGCAGCTATTTCATATTGCATCATGCTGTTACAAAATCAACAGACAATAATCCCACATATTCTCTCAGGTTAATAGGAGGGCTTAAGACAGAAGAGCTAGCTACCAGTCTCGTTTTTTCTTTTTTCTTAATGTGTAATTACATAGACGCTTTTTAACTAGGATATTATTAATGCTGGAGCTGTTAATCTTGATAAGTAAATTGAGCATTGTAAACATTTACAGAACGCTGACCCAAGCTTGACAGTTGAATTTGCTGTACACAGAAATGTAACATCTTAAAAAACCTCTTAAAAAAGTAAAATGTTAAAATACATCCATGATAAAGCACATTGTGCGAAACCTTGTCATTTTAAAAAGGGTGTTACCTTGACAACATCTCCAGTGTCTTGCGACTCTAGCAAGGTGTCTTGTGAAGATGGCAACCGTTTCGGGGCATCTTGTGGTCTACGGAGGCAACAGAAAAGTGCTTTGAAGCGGTTACAGCTCCTTGGCTTCTTTGGAGATGTGCTCACCGGCCCTGTCACAACACCAAACATAACAATAGTTTGAATATGTGAAAATCATTTATAGACCTATTTCAGACATTTGCTCAAGTAAAACTAATTTAAAGGGATGTCTATGACCAAAATAAACAGCTATTCTGCAGATTATGGTCCTATAAACTTGACAGATTCAATGACCTACATACTTTTCTATAAAGATGTAAAAAGGGTTTCATTTTGATAGGCACAGTTACTCCGTACTCATAGAATGAACTCTTTGCTCCCTTTCAAGAAAGGCTTCCCTCTAAACTACAGGGAACAGCACACCAAGCCTTCTCACTCTCACACAAACACACACACAATCACACACGCACATAAACAACCTGCCTTTAATGAAGTTGCTGCTACTGAAAGCAGGGAGCGACTGGTTCATGTTATATAATCTCGGTGAGGGCGGGAAAACCCACACTCTTCAGCAAGCAGGGCCTGATTCACAAATGGCACCCTATTCCCTACAAAGGCCTTGTAAAACACATGCCGCTGTAATAAGGAATAGGGAGCCATTTAGTATCTGGTGTAGGAAACACAGACAGAAAACATTCCAACCATTTCACTGACTCTCCTAGAGCGGAGCGAGCTGAAGCCAGTCGCACATCAGCGCTCTAAAAGCCGACTTTGATCCGTCAATGTAAATATGTGTCGTAGTTCACAAACGTTTCACCACAGGGGAAAAGTGTCGTCTTTGGTTGGAAATGCATAGCTCTTCTGGTAACATGTATGAGGTTTCATTAGCAAAATTCATGCACGTTCGCCTCTGACATTCAGAACATTCATGGCAGCCTCCAGCAATGACTAAATGGATTCAATTAAAAATATTTTTTTTTAAGGTGTGACTGGTTTCAATGCAAATGTTCACATAATGGAACATTCTTTACGCGCTCATCATATTTTAAGTGCTAGGAGCAAACGATAGTAACAGAATATGAGTCCCTCTTCATATTATCCTAACAATTAGTTTCTTCACCTCCCTCCACTAATTCATCTCCCATCGTCTTGTGTTCATTCTGGATTGTGCATACGCAGCAACTGGTATGTTGAAATACTGAACCAGTTGAGTGTACATTTTGGAAATTGATGTAAAATCAATTTGATGAGTAAGCGTGTTTACCGGTAGATTCCTCTAGGAATTGTGTACGATTTTACATGACAAGGTCAAAAAGCACATTTTAAACCACCACGATCTATCTATGTATATAGTGATATGAAGGACACAGAACCCTGTTCCTTACATTGAATACATAACATAGTCCCTTCCTAAGCCACATGAAAATAAATATTAATCACAGGTTAAAATAAGTTCAACCTGTGAAATGGTCTCTGTTACCTGAAGCATTTGTGGAGTACGTAAATACAGTAAGAACCTCTTAATAACTCCTGAGCACTTCAAAACAACTTGTTAAAGATGCAACTTTTAAAATTTGAGCTGAAACAGTGAAAATACATTATTTTTCAATTGACCAACCTAAAATGCTGTACAAACTGTATTTTTTTGTTGTTAAAAAATCCAGATGTATATGCGATAGTTTTACTACACTATGCAGTGCTTCGTTATACAAAAAAGAACAGCCTGAAATGTGTACATCTGACAAAAGATTCCCTGGCGCATATCCATTGACAAACACTGTGGAAGCACAATTCATCACATTCTCATTGCAATTCCTAATAAAATGGAAATATATGCTCTGCATAGAGTATGAAATCCTTGTCCTATCTAATAATATTTTTCTGATTGTTAAAAGATCAGGAAATACTTGTTATACAGCTTCTGAAAGCTGGTAACTGAAAGAGGAAGTAGTAATGTTTATATTGTGAAATTCTACACAAATTCTACAACTAGCACCTTTAACTTTGACATTTATGAAATTCTAAAGATGTATGTCAGGAACTACCACTAGTTAAAATCTGCAGTATTCGTGTTCAGGACTTGTTGAATACAGATTTCTAAAATGTTCCTTTAACTGTTTATAAATGTGTTTTTATACAGTTAGACTTTTTAGGGTGGATTTTTATAGGCATATGTGATTTATGTCATGGATTAATTTTATCACCAGAAGTGTGATATGTTAGTGCCAAAATCATGGCCAAAACGTTCAGACGTAGGGGTTAAAGTACTTTAAAAGCAGCAGCCCTTAGGTTAAACAATAACAAAGTGGGTATCTGTCCATTGGTTAAAAAAACAGAAGGGAGTTGCCTGAAAAAATTGTAATTCTTGCAATGACAGATACAGATACATGGATTTACATTTTAGTCATTTAGTGGACACTCTTATCCAGAGTGACTTACAGTGAAATACAGGAACATCCCCCTGGAGCAACTGAGGGTAAAGTGCCTTGCTCAAGGGCACAACAACACTTTGTCACAGTCGGGAATCGATCTGGCAACATTCCGACTAAAAGTCTGACTCCCTACTGATAGGGTAGGAAAAATCAATGGCTATACTTAAATTTATAGTACAAAAAAGGAATTAGCAACTGAAGTCTAGGTTTAAAGGTTACCATAGCCAATAGAACGAAAGTATTAATAATGTATCCTATATTTCTCAGTTGAGAAAAATAGGTTAGCGCTTCCTCTTCCATTGTGTACGCTCTTGAATTTTAGGCCCGCCTACAATAATGTTACAGCGGTAAAGACCCTACCCTTTAATTCAAACCCGAGTGCCAGCTAGAAGCATGAAAACAACAAATCTGAAACCGCGCTTTACAATGGGCGGCGGAAGAGGAGGGCGTGTCCTGAGGGGTGTGTTTGTTGCATTCCACTGTCTTCTCCACCGACCACCGCGGCACCTGGCATTTACACGGTTATGCTTTTCCACTTTTAACCGCGACTTTTTAAGGTTTAATTCCAAACATCCAAAGGCAAATTATAAATCATACATCTGAAAATCTTTTAATTGTTATAGGCCTATGTTGTGGTATGTTTACTAATGATATTCGGGTAGTATACCACACTGGCGCGCATTGATCTGCATTGATGTTATCTCCAGCCTGAGCCTGCGAACAAAAAATAGACATGGCTGTGTTTGTCTGGCTGGGTATGAGATAAAGCCAAGATAAACAAAGGGTAGGCTAAATACGTGGGCTCTTTGGTTTAACAATTTACGCGCGAAGAAATCTTGTTTAAAGTCTAATTGTAAATCGGGAAAATATATTTTCAATAATTTTGTTTACTGTGGGCAAAAACACTGTCATTCTGGTTGTCTTGAATTCGCGATGACATTAAATAAATGCTATGGAATTTTTCAAAAAACAAAACGTTTTTCTACCAGATAATGCAGGTGCTCCATACCTGAAAATGTAGCATGTTAGGCATTGGTTGCATTGAACGCTTGAGTCCTCATGTCATGTAATATACATTTTTATGTCAGATCAACCAAAAATAGCAGTGCACTCTGGACCTGTCAAATGGGCTGGGAAACATGTTTACTATCTCGAGTGCATGCATTTGAATAACGAACATCCTAGATATAAACAAATCATGACAATTATATTTAAACCCAAATTCAATATGGAAGAAAAAAACAATAAAAACAGGAGCATATCATATTCTTACCTGTTTTCGGTGACAATGTAATTTCTTCTTTCTGCACTTGAGTGATGATAGAACTTTCCATTTGACAAGCACAGAGCCCTCAAAATCCAATCCGTTCCCCAAACAGCGATAAGCAGCCTTCATTAGATTATATTGACAAGTTACTAAATTAGTGCCTTGATAACTGTCATATGTAGCTGTGCGAGATCTGGAAGAGACTACATTAATGAGCAACAATGTTCCTTTATTCGCTTCTTCTGTTGTTCACACATGGGAGGGGCAGGACGATTGGATGTTTTCGTCTTCGCGATTCCCTCTGCTGCGCGTCTCGGTTTACTTTTTTCGCTAGTAGCATATATTTCTGAACCGAACGGCCCCTTCCTGTCTCCGCGAAGACCTCACTTCTCGCTCCAACAACATGGAGAATCCAGGGGAAAGAGAAAAACAACCGATGAAATGGGGCAAGAGGCGGTTTCAAGTTCCCCTTACTACAGATAAACAACACTGTCAAAATGGTCGGACTAGTGTCGGGAGAAAGAAAATAAAAAAGATTGTGTATGCGAACGTATTGCTAAAAAAAGATAAATAATTTAGAGTACAATTTGATGATGAATGTTAGATGATTACATTCTAATTCTTTTCGGTGCTTTGTTTTTCTTCGGCCGAGGCTTCAAGGGTGCCTTAAAACCGTTGCTAGTTTCGGATTGGAGCTTTGAAAAGTGGGAGTTGCAAAGGCATTCCTCTCTATTCTGCACGACACACCAAAACATTCCAGCGCTGGTTTTGACAGAAGTCGAGGGTTTATGAATATAATTGCTATCATTTGCATTATATGCAATTTAGGCAAAAACATAAATATAATGTTACACTAACATCAATTATTATAATTGGTATCGTAATAATTATGATTATATTATGAACGCATTTTTTATTATTATTGATAATACTATTAGCCTTTTGACATACACAGAACTAACATTTTTTTAAAATATATATACACACTGAAACAAATTAATCTAAACTAGTTATACCTAGTAAAATAGATTACTTAATTTACTAGGTTACTTTGAAAAGGTACTTTACTACGTCCAGACTACTTTATATGTATTTCTGAACAGTCATATACAATGAATAACAAGATATCACCTTGGGATCATTGATTAACAGAATGTAACATAACCTAAAAATTTAAAATATTTTTCAAGTGAGATTTGGTCAGGTCTGATGCTGAAAATCCAAGTACTGCCTATTTTACCCATAGTGGATTTTGTTTGCAAAAAAGTAATATGTGGGTATAATAGTTAGCTACACCATTACATAGAGAACAGGTACATAGCAATAAATATCGTATTAAAACAGTAAGTGTATTTTAAAGAACAAAACTACTGCAAAATGTAATTAAGTTAGTGGAACAACGTGTTCTTCACTACTCTAGAACACTGGTAATAACAATGAAATAAACAGTAACTTAACTTGTCATGAGAACTGCTTTTGTTTATGCACTGCATATAATTCATGTTAATTTATTATTTGGCCAAAGGTTATCATGTTTATGTATTCTTTAATGTTAACATTTGTTGTCATTTGTAATTAGCACTTCAAAATGACAACACATCTCAGACAAATCAAGCACGAGATAGCAAAATACTTATTGCTTTACTTTCATTGTATCTACTAATTTCACTATTTAAATGTACATTGTTTCAAAGCACATTAGCCTGCACCACATTTGACTGAAATTAAAATACTTGACAAATGCAAATGTATTTCATATTGTAGATAACATCTATTGGTATTTTATTGAGATCTTAAAACATGTAAGAAAAATTATATATATATATATTATATAAAAATACAGAATATGTAAGTCATCTTAATCAAACTTAAAGAGCACTGAAAGCAGAGAGAGAAACTCTGTGGCCCTACTGCCAGAATAAGGGATCTGGAACAAACCACAACCACAAAACCAAGTCTAAGGCATAAACAAAAATGGCACAGCTGTTTACATTCCTGTGTTTGGACGTTTTTACACAGCAACACAGATATTAGCATGAACTGGATAACCTGTAAAATGTCATGAGGTTTGAAGTTAAATTGGATGCCACTGATGATTTAAATTACATTTTAAATGCCAGTTTCATGGACAAGGCTTAAGCCTAGTCTTGGACTAAAACAGCAAGATTAATGGAGATTTCCGTTCAACTTCATTATTTAATCCAGGACTAGGCTTAATCCTTGTCCATAAAACCGGCCCTACATTTTTTTCTTTCAGTGCGTCTTCAGTGTGCATTTCAGTTGCCCCTGGTACTGTTTTCGGTGGATTCCTCTAAGATATAAGGCCAAGGAAAAAAACACAGATGCAAAAAGAAAGCTAGAGTAAGACACACAGGGAGACTCTGTGAGGGATGTCGAGATAGAGACTCAGAGTAAGTGTCGGAGAAAGACTCTGATGAATAGGATCAGATAAACAGACTGAGAAAAGGACTGAGTGAGAGACAGAGACAGGGCATAAAGAAATAAAGTTATTTCCTGAAATTTTCATTGGTAATATATACATTATTTCATAATACAAATTAAGTCATTTGATTTGAGTCTCTAAAAGAGAGGGACTGGAAGAAAGAGAGTCAGCGAGAGGGACTTGGGATAGTCAGAGTGAGAATCAGACCCAATCAAATTATTAGACTAGAAAAAGAAAATGACCTCACAAATCGGAAGGAATCTACCAGAAAACAAAGCAAATTAGAATGCTATTGTGCCCTAAACAGAGAGTAGACTGGCAGATTACCGGACCACTGTATCAGGCCCAAAACTAAGAAAAAACATGACTATGTACAGACTCAGTGAGCATGGCCTTGCTATTGAGAAAGGCCTTTATAGGCAGACCTGGTTACAGAGGGAAGACAGGCTATGTGCACACTGCTCACAAAATGAGGTGGAAACTGAGCTGCACTTTCTAACCTCCTGCCAATTATAATAACACATTAGAGCCATATATTTTCCTCAGATCTACAAACACTTTTACCCACAATCAAACATAGAGAAGCTCCCATATTTACAAGGCGAAATTCCACAGTGTGCAATAAGAGCAGCATGATTTGTAACCCGTTGGACAACCAGGCTAGAACAAACAACATTAGGAACATAACTTACACAAATTATTTCATTCCAGTCTCACATTATCTCAGTGGAAACTATTTGTAAGATTCTCACATCAATGTAAAATTTGACACTGAATGTGACTTAAACTTGTAAAATGTTGTGCAATTTTGTCTAAATAATTTTTGGTTTCTTTCCTTTTTATTTATTGTGTTATTATTGTTTGTTTTCTATTTTTATTTTCCACTTGCTTTGTAAAGAACTGTTTCCCATGCCAATAAAGCGAGAGGGACTGGGACAGTCAGAGAGAGTCAGTGTGAGTGACTGAAAGAGAGTCAGAGAGAGTCAGCGTGAGTGACTGAAAGAGAGTCAGAGAGAGTCAGTGTGAGTGACTGAAAGAGAGTCAGAGAGTCAGCGTGAGGGACTGAAAGAAAGTCAGAGAGAGTCAGCGTGAGGGACTGAAAGAGAGTCAGAGAGAGTCAGCGTGAGGGACTGAAAGAGAGTCAGAGAGAGTCAGCGTGAG
>JACXGM010020918.1:0-17534 GCA_016801145.1 Umbra pygmaea | reverse complement strand
TCATCTATGCACTTGGTGATGAATGCTGAGACAGAGACAGTGTATTCATCGATGTTGTCACCCGCTGCAACACGGAACATTTCCCAGTCTGTAGTTTCAAAGCAGTCTTGGAGAGTAGTAATGGATTGGTCATTCCATTTTTGAATTGACCGAAAAACCGGTTTTTCCTGTTTAAGACGTTGTCTGTAGGTAGGGAGGATAAGAATGGAGATGTGATCTGCCTTTCCAAAGGCAGGGCGGGGGATGGGTTTGAAGCTGTTATGGATCGTTGAATAACAGTGGTCTAGGGTCTGATCGCCCCGAGTGTGAAAAGAAATATGCTGATGGAATTTAGGCAGGGTTTTTTTTTATGTTTGTCCTGTTAAAGTCTCCAACAACAATAAAAACAGACTCAGGATGAGCGTCCTCTAGGCCACTTATTATTCAATATAGTCCCTCAAGCGCGCGCGCCTTATCCGCCTGCAGAGGTATGTAGACTGCTGTGATTATAGCGGAAGTAAACTCCCGGGGAAGTTAGAAGGGACGTATATTTACAGTTAGTAGCTCCAGGTCCGGTGAGCAGTGTGTTGAAATAACTGCAGCATCCTAACCCCAACGAGAGTTAATCATAATGCAAACCCCTCCGCCTCTTTGTTTACCTGATTCCGAGGTTCTGTCCTGCCGGAAGATGGAGAAACCAGCTGGCGTAATGGCCGTGTCCGGGATGGTGGAATCTAGCCACGTCTCTGTAAAAGCTAGCACGCAGCAGTTGGCAATGTCCCGCTGGAAGATAATCCGAGCATGAAGTTCGTCCATTTTATTGTCAAGTGATTGAACATTTGCAAGTAAAATGCTTGGTAACGGTGGATTGCAGTATCTCGTCCGTGATCTGCATAGAATACCCGCTCGTTTTCCTCTCTTCTTTTTCCTTCGTCGCCTGCGAATGAGTTAACAAGCCGACGGCGAGATATTCCAGTTACAGCAATCGCTCCGGTGAGTGGAAAAAAAGTCTGTATCCAGTGAATTACGTATATCCAAAAGTGCTAGTCGATCATACTGTATGAGCGACAGTGTAGAACGTGCAGAAATAAAAACTAAAAAAACAGTAATAAGTCAAAACCTGCATAGAGTGAGCAGAGCCATTGTCCATGCGACCATTCACTACGGTGCACAGTCTAACACCGCATGCACAGTCTAAATCTGTGTTAGTGAGCACTCCTTTATTGAGATAATCCATCCACCTCACAGGTGTTTCATATCAAGATGCTGATTAGACAGAATGATTATTGCACAGGTGTGCCTTAGGCTGGCCACGATAAAAGGCCACTCTATAATGTGCAGTTTCATCACACAGCACAATGCCACAGATGTCACAAGTTTTAAGGGAGCAAAACTGAAGACTCTCATTCAGTTATTTAAAGCCAACAGATGGATGCAGCACCACGACCAGCTCCGCAGCTGTCAAAGCACATTTACAAATCACTGCACTTTTTTGTTTTTTTTGGAATTGGGGTCCAACTAATTCTTCAGTCCAATTTCAAACACAATGAGTAGAACAATATACATAGTCTTGAACCCGCTCTCTCTCTTCTTTCTCTTCTTCTCTATCCAGGGCGATAACTCGTATGTTAAGGATCGCTGGTGTATGTTCGATGGCTTCATGGTCTTCTTCCTCTGGATGTCCTTGGTGCTTCAGGTACAAATGTTACATCTGTGTGTCTGAGTCAGGCTGCACTACTCTTTCCCAGATCTATGCATTACAATGCTGCCACTGTCTAGAGACTTCTTACCTTCACTCTTTGTATCCTGTCGACCTGTTGCCGAAAAGGCAAGTCGAGGGGAATCGAACGTGACTAATTGGGAGGGGAAAACATTTTGTAAAAATCAAAATATTAAAAACATAATCCCAACAGGGGTGATAGACACACAATGAAGGTGGCCTGTTGCACTATAGGCATCCCCACATGACATTATGCAACAGCCCACCGAGTACAATTGTTTTAAATGCATCTTCTTTTCAACATCTATTCAACATATTTTCAACCAGAAATATGGCCTTTGCTCAGTGGGACCGGACTAGGTAAATTTAGAGAAACTGTTCTCTTCCACAGGTGTTTGAGATTGCGGGTCTTGTTGACCAAATGTCTCCCTGGGGCATGCTGAGAATCCCTAGAGCCCTAATCATGATCAGAGCCTTCAGGATCTACTTTCGCTTTGAGCTGCCTCGCTCACGCATCACCAACATCCTCAAGTACGTAGGATTTTCATTCAGATGTGACATCACCTGCATACAGTTTTTTATATCTCCTTTCAAGTGCAAATCTCTACTTGACAGTTAATTAGAAGTATCTCTGTCCAGGCGTTCAGGGGAACAAATCTGGAGTGTGTCAATATTCCTGCTGTTCTTCCTACTTCTGTATGGGATCCTGGGAGTTCAGATGTTTGGAACCTTTAATCATCACTGCGTTATCAACGGCACGGCTAGGGGGTAAGGCTTTCATTTTACTACATTGTTCATCTGTGTGATGTTTTCATCTATGTTATCAACTAGTGAAAGTGTGTCAAAATGCAGTGAGATATCGGCCATTTATTTTGAATATATCTGCTCATCTTCGTCTTCAAATGCCTGGCAGTCATAGTTTTTCTTTAATTATTATTATGATTTTTAATATGGCTAATGAGTTTGTTTCAAACTAACTTGACTCAAACATCATGACAATTTTTTTTAATGTAATTATAAATACATGAAATGCATGCTGGGCATTATTATTCTAATAAGCTCCACCCCTTGTGACATTTCTAACAGGGCTGCTGAAAGGTATTTTGAAAAATACAAATTACAGCTGTCAAATGTAAATTGGACAATGTACTTCTTAATGTAGGAATGTACGGCAGGACCAATTCAGAGAGATAACCAGGTGCATGTCCATGTAATGATTTGTAGGTTAATAGCAGAACCTTAAAATCTGCTCTAGTCTTTACTGGCAGCCAGTGTAGAAAGGCTAGCACTAGGGTGATGTGATCAAACTTTGTTTTTGTATTTCTAGCAGCTGTGTTCTGC
Organism: Umbra pygmaea; assembly: GCA_016801145.1. NCBI lineage: Eukaryota > Metazoa > Chordata > Actinopteri > Esociformes > Umbridae > Umbra > Umbra pygmaea. Next base: position 14,494 of record JACXGM010020918.1, on the reverse strand, counting down.
GCTTTTTGAAGTTAGTTTAGTGACTAGTCAGGGTAGCCAAAGAGAAGTGCATTGTTATATTCTAGTCTAGAAGTAACAAACACATATTACTGTATTTCCTCAAATAAAGACCTGGGCCTTTATTTACCTCTACTGCAGAAGGCAACCAGCTTTTATTTGAAGCAGGCTTTTGTTAGAGGCAGGCCTTTATTTCTAATTTCCCTCTGTTTGAAAAGTATAATTGGCTATATATTAATGTCAATCCTTGTTTACAGTTTGCCTTTTATTGCTGCATTACGTTGTTAACACAATCTCAACATTTCTTGTAACCGTTCCAATATGTTGAAAAAAGTTGTTGAAGATTCAATCACATGCACTGAATGGGAGCCATGATATTACCTACGTAGTTACTGCCATCTACATTTACGTTAATACAAACAACACGAAGCTGATTAAAACATACAGACGCATTGCCTGAAATAAGGGTAGGACAATTATACTTAGCGATACTATTTCCTGCTCCCGCGAGCTGCAATTCCGTAAATGAGTTATCGTTTCAACCTGGTAGTGAGTAGCGTCACTTGTGCTAAATTAGGTTTGGAACAAAAACCTACGGAATGGCAGCTCGCAGGAGTATCGCTACTTTAGATAAGTACCATAATCCGAAAAAAGCATAAATATATTGTTGACTCTATTCATATATTGTTGAAACCAAAGTGATAGAAATGTACATTACGCTCAACTGGAATGCATATTTTATAAAAAGGAGATTATCCACACGTAAAATTCCCCCAGCCTTTATTTAAGACCGGCCTTTATTTGTCCGTGTTAACCACGCCCCCGGCCACTATCAGAGGCCCGGCATTTATTTGACTACCGGTTTTTATTTGAGGAATTACGGTAGTTTAGTTTACCTTTATTTAACCAGGCACGTTGACTGAGAACAGCTTCTCATTTACAGCAATGGCCTGGGGAGAAGTGGGGGAGGAAAGGGGATGAATGAGCCAATTTAAAGCTGGGTATGATTAGGTTGCCATGATGGTATTAAGGCCCAAATGAAAATTTGTCCAGGACAACGGGGTTAACACCCCTACTGTTACGAATAGTGCTATGGGATCTTTAGTGACCACAGGGAGTCCGGACACCCCATTAACGTCCCATCCGAAAGACTGCACCCTACGCAGGGCAGATGTCCCATCACTGCCCTGGGGCATTGAGAATGATCTTTAGACCAGAGGGAAAGGTGACCCCTACTGGCCCTCTAAAACCACTTCCAGCAGCATTGGTCTCCCATCCAGGGACCGACCAGGCCAGACTCTGCTTAGCTTTAGAAGCAAACCAGCAGTGGAATACAGGGTGCTATGCTACTAGCTGCTGGTATTAGTTTCTCTGCGTCATTATTGATAGAATGTTTGTGATTTTTGGCTTTGCCATGTTTAATAGAGATGTACTACTGTGTGACATCAGCATCGCAGTGAAAGCTGACCATCATGCTTTCTGATTTAGAGAAATTAATAGGTGTCCCAAGACCGATCCCTGAGGAAAACCAAAGTTAACTTTACATTTTTCAGAGGATTGACCATCCACACACATGAACTGATATCTTTTGGATACCATCAACTCCATTCTGTTCTATGTACTGTTTACATGTACAGTTTGATCATTCTCTTATCCATTGGTTTTGTCTATGTTGCACTCCACCTCTCCTCGATTGCTCTTGTCTTACAATTAAACTGACAAACCGGACTTGAAGTAATCAGTGTATGTATTTAAGTTCCTGGTCTTGTCATGTTAGCTGTTGGTCATTGTTGAAGTGTTATTTGTGTTTGTGTCGTTATTCGTATGTTACTACATTGTTTTACTCCACACAATCTTTTGTTTTTGTAAACAGTGTTATAGATTTGATTGCTATAGCTTTGCGTTTGTCTCTATCAGTCCTGCTACCTGACATGGATTGTGACAATCAATGTCATCATAAATGTTGCAGAAAGTTGGCATGTTTCCCTTTTAGCATGTCAACATTTGTTCACAGAAAGATTCATAGTAATTTTTCCCAGGGGTGCCCAAAATTTTGCATGCAACTGTATGAAATGCACAAGTATACATGTTGCTGTTCCTTATTATGTAGAAATGTGTCAAGGATGGTGTGTCTGTATATGTTTGTGTAAAGGTGTTTAATCTTCGGTTATGGATTAGTGAGTGGCGTGAAGAAGAGAAACCCTGATGGTTCGAGCTGTGAAAAACTGCCTAAGAGAGCGTACCCTAATCATAATCATTAAAATGTCTTGTGTTGTCTGGGATTAATTTTAAAAGCTTCCTCTTCTCCTCTCTGCCCTCAATCTGTCAATCTATCCTCATTTAAAAGGCATTATCCTCCTTTAGGTGTCACTGCATATTGACAAATTCTTAAAATGAAGGATAAAGTATACATTTTGCATTCATAAAACCTGTATTGTGTATTAAAGTTTTTTCCAATTGCTAACACACAAAATGCAACATTTGGCCCATCGTGTCGAAACTCAACACACAAGAATTCTTTACACAACACTTGGAGATTAACATCTAACTGCCATGTCAAAACTGCCATTCTGCAATCAAAATTTAACACTCTGACTTCAAACTCTTCAAATTGATAGGGAACAAACATGCACCTGAACAATGAACAGTCAAACAAACACAACACACTGGTCAACTTTACTCAAGACTCTTCTGTCAGTTGTAGTTTTTAAACCATTTTTTTCCCGCAACCAAGGCTCAGTGATACATTGTACACAATTCCCATTAGAACTCAGGGATCACGCCGTCGATTGGGGTCGGGCCACATCACCTCTTCCACATCACATGCAATGTTCTCCCTTGCAAGGCAACAGGGAAAATATTGCCGGGCTTGGCGTATCCACCCGTGGATCGACCCCAACTCGATGTCTCCGTGCATGTGGTAGGCGGTCATAGACCTTCCACCGCCATGCTGAAAAGAATTCCTCAATTGGGTTAAGGAACGGGGAATAAGGGGGCAGGTACAGCACTGTGAATTGGTTGTGGTTGGCGAACCGGTGGAAGCCCGGTGGAAACTGACATTATCCCAGATAACAACGAACAGGGGCTGCCCTGGTCGGTCCTATGTGACCGCGGCATGTAGTGCATGCAGAAATGTCAGTATGTGTGCAGTGTTGTAGGGACCCAGGGTGGCATGGTGATGGAGGAACCCCTGACCACTAATGGCTGCACACATGGTGATGTTGCAATGAATTTAAAATACATGAAAGTTTAATTTTTATCATTACATTATGGAAAATAATGAACTTTATCACAATATGCTAATTTCTTGAGAAGGACCTGTATATGTAATAATGGATAATTTTCCTCAATAAATAAATGTCCAAGTGTTAAAAAAATAGATTTTTGTTTCATTTGTTTAATTGAGACCTCTTTATCTACTTTTAGGACAGAAATATATAAAACTCTTTAAGAGTTCACAAACTTTCAACCACCACTATATTTGGTTATTCTGAGCATTTAAGCACATCTTAATCAACATTGTAAACATTGTTGCCACTTTTTCAACTTTGTGAGCCAAACTTGAGAAGAAACTGAAAGAAACAGTGATGAATAAACATTCTAAGCTTAGTCTATTCACAAATCTAGACACTAATTTTGCTAAATATCATTGTTTTGACTGTTATTATTATTTCTCTCAGACTTGGTTTGAAAATTATTAAGGTAACATCACATATTGTGCACATTGTGTAAAGCAAACTTTAGTGCCAGAAAACAATTATTTAGCCTACTTGTAAAATAAAGAATGTAGCCTATGGAACGATTTGCTTCCAAACTATACACTCACCTAAAGGATTATTAGGAACACCATACTAATACTGTGTTTGACCCCCTTTCGCCTTCAGAACTGCCTTAATTCTACGTGGCATTGATTCAACAAGGTGCTGAAAGCAGTCCTTAGAAATGTTGGCCCATATTGATAGGATAGCATCTTGCAGTTGATGGAGATTTGTGGGATGCACATCCAGGGCACGAAGCTCCCATTCCACCACATCCCAAAGATGCTCTATTGGGTTGAGATCTGGTGACTGTGGGGGCCATTTTAGTACAGTGAACTCATTGTCATGTTCCAGAAACCAATATGAAATGATTCGAGCTCTGTGACATGGTGCATTATCCTGCTGGAAGTAGCAGTCAGAGGATGGGTACATGGTGGCCATAAAGGGATGGACATGGTCAAAACCAATGCTCAGGTAGGCCGTGGCATTTAAACGATGCCCAATTGGTACTATGGGGCCTAAAGTGTGCCAAGAAAACATCCCCCAAACCATTACACCACCACCACCAGCCTGCACAGATGTAAAAAGGCATGATGGATCCATGTTCTCATTCTGTTTACGCCAAATTCTGACTCTACCATCTGAATGTCTCAACAGAAATCAAGACTAATCAGACCAGGCAACATTTTTCCAGTCTTCAACTGTCCAATTTTGGTGTGCTCTTGCAAACTGTAGCCTCTTTTCCCTGTTTGTAGTGGAGATTAGTGGTACCCGGTGGGGTCTTCTACAGTTGTAGCACATTCGCCTCAAGGTTGTGCGTGTTGTGGCTTCACAAATACTTTGCTGCATACCTCAGTTGTAATGAGTGGTTATTTCAGTCAAAGTTGCCCTTCTATCAGCTTGAAGCAGTTGGCCCATTCTCCTCTGACCTCTAGCATCAACAAGGCATTTTCGCCCACAGGACATACTGGATGTTTTTCCCTTTTCACACCATTCTTTGTAAACCCTAGAGAATATTGTGCGTGAAAATCCCAGGAATTGAGCAGATTATGAAATACTCAGACCGGCCCGTCTGGCACCAACAACCATGCCACGCTCAAAATTGCTTAAATCACCTTTCTTTCCCATTCTGACATTCAGTTTGGATTTCAGGAGATTGTCTTGACCTGGACCACACCCCTAAATGCATTGAAGCAACTGCCATGTGATTGTTTTAGTAGATCATTGCATCAAGGAGAAATTGAACGGGTGTTCCTAATAATCCTTTAGGTGAGTGTATGTTACAAAAGCATATTCTGTATTTAGGTACCAGTGTGGCCTCCACAATGATACTTTTTCCATAGCAAATAAAATTGATGAAGCAATTGCCCCACTACTGCATAGGGCAGAGGTTCTCAACCACTGGGTTAGGACCACTGATGGTTCAGTATATAGTCTGGGAACCACTGGCCTAGGGTGTTTAAAATAAGATGTGAGATTAAAGTGGAATAAAAAAAGTAGAATGGAAATCTTCGATTTTATAGGGTCCTACATTATCAATGGATCAACAAAGAAATTACAATAAACAAAAACAACTTTGCTTCCGACTGGATTCAAGCAGCACTTATCAACCAAATCTGATTCTGCTAAAATAAATTGAGCGATAGGTGTGTTTATAGCCACAGATATGCGCTTATCTTTTGTCATTTACACTATAAACTACAAACTGATTGATAATAACTATTTAAAAAAAAATTTGCGCTGTACCCTCAAACCGCATTGCGTACCGTAACGTGGATTGGGTGTACTGTCTCACCCCTACTTTAAGTTATAATGAACTTCTACCAAGTTTTCTAAAATTAATCCTGATTAATCCTCCGTCACACATTTTTTTCTCTCTGTGTCACAATATTTCTAGACCTTCAGCCCAATATTTCAGACTCAATACATCATGTCAGTGTTTTGATGAATGGTGACTTCTTTCATAACACATTGCGCTGTTAGCCATTATCTGAGTTGCTATAATTAGCCATATCTGGATTCGCCTTTGATTACCCCTTTATGATATGGCAATAAATTATCCATTCTTATCACAAGCCCAGATAAACAACATGGATGAAAGACCGGTGGTTGAATTTCAAGGCATTCATTTTCATTAGAGATGTCAAGCGGCGCATGGAAACCCCACCTGCAGCTAAAGAAAATGGTTTCTTTCTGTCTTGTCTATTTTAAAAGGACCTTTCAACTGAAATTCATTTACTTGAGCTAGCAATGTTAACTGTTAACAATTATTCAGTTTTCTATTGTAATACATTTGGTTAAGTTTAACAGGTTATAGTTAAGACTGACTTTCAATTGATTTCTCAAACAATTAAAAGGAAACCTGTGTTTACTTTTTCACTCAAGGTCGATTGAAGGTTAGGAATAATATTGAAATAACATTATAGATAGTTATGGAATGAAAAGCTGGCACACTATCAGTATATTGAGAATTATGTTTATGTTTCTCGAAGATGCTAGTTCACAGATCTGTGGTTTTCCCACTTCTATTTTGATGTGACCTTAATTCGACCTTTGTTTTCTCCAGGGCTTTAGCTCTCCCATCTGTGATGTCTGACCTTTTTAGCAGTAGCGTTTCCCCAGCGTTACAGTGCTCTTTGTCTCTTGGTTTTCCCAGATGTTGTTGTTCATGCATGTCACAATTTAGACTATTAAACTGATTTATATGTATTTTTCTATCAAGCATAAATATCGGACTGTGAATAGGACTGAATAGAACAAAAAATGAGTGGACACAGTTGAGACTAAATTACATTAGACATTAGAAATTAGATTACATGTAAATTAGAGATTTCACAATTACTGAGTTTTGTTAAATAGGGACATTTAAGCTCCAGGTCTATTTTTTATCAGGTGAGTTGGCTAAGAGCACATACTCATTAACAGTCAACTATCTTGCTCAAGGAGAGAATGACCAGTCCAGATTTCCCAAGACCACCCTCTAAAAACGACACACCTTGTGAAGCAATGTATCACAATGTTTATGTAAGCTGTTTTTCTCTATGCTTCAGTGGTGTGACTTGGAACAGCCTGGCCATCCCTGATACCCACTGTTCACCACATGGGGAAGGCTACCAGTGTCCTGTTGGCTTCATTTGTGAGGACCTGGAAGTACTGGGGCTTAGCAGGCAGGAGCTTGGCTACAGCGGGTTCAACGAGCTTGGTATGAACAGATGACCTAAATATTCTGTAGAATATTTTATGTTGACATTTTATTTTTCCCAGCACCAGTGTACCAAAGGAATCTTAGTTCCTGATAACAACGTCTTGATTGGTCGAATCCTCTAGACTGTCTGATTAAAATAGCAGATGATTAAGCAGGTGTAGGGGTCTTAAGTTACTACATGAAGTGAGTTTATTATGAGGAAAACATCTGCAGTTCTATTTCAGTTTTATTTCCATTAAGACTATGATTTGCAGAGTGCAGGTCTGTTAGGTTCATATTTAATCCCTTGATGTCCTCTGTTAGCTTTGTTGTTGCACAACCTGTGAGATTCCATCCATAAAATGTAATGAGACCAGGAAATCTCTGCTGATGACAAGCAACCCTACATCAGGTTTTTGTTTGCTTAACATCACCCACTGGGCTTCATCCCACCTCAGTGAAAGAAAAACTTATGGAGACTGCGGTACGGTATCCCCTTGCACCTGGGAGGCCGCACTTATTTACAGACTATGGTTAATGGTTACCATTGTAATTCTACATCAATGGTTCATGGGCATGGCAAAAAAACACTGCATCCTACTTCTATGGATTTCTATGGTCAGCATTTTAGTGGATTGTGACGGGTCTTTCCTGGGTTATTTTGGGAGCAGCGGAAATGGACTAAGCCTGTGTCTGGGGTTTTTCGCCATATTAGCAATGTGATGCATTCTTATCGGCTGACCAGAGCCCAAATCCAGTGTCGGGTACACTGGGCAGTGGCTCTAAGCTCTAAATAGGACAGAGGTTAGGAGAATGGGAGAGAGGGCTTATTGGAGAGAGGCACACCTCGGCAGGGTGGACATGGAGCTGAGTTGAGCAGTTACCCTCTCTTTTATTTAATATTTTTCTCTCTGGAATTAAGGACTATGCATGCTATCTCTTGTCTTGTATTGACAGCAAGCAATCCACTTTTGGAAGTTTAAAAGATCCCTCTGTGTTTATTTGTTATTGACCTCATATCAAGAAATTTGTTTCAAAGATATTCAGTGAGTCTTGTATAAGCCATGAAAGTTTGCATACATTAGCTAGCACATTCTACATGCTGTCTAGTGTTAGCTGTGACTATTTGTTAACATTTGCTAATTAGAAGTTCACATACTCTCAGGAGGGAAATGCAAGTGGTTGTGCAGTGGTTCTGTTTTGAGTCACTAAAATCCATGGTTTCCCGCTCTGTTGAATTTGATGGAATTGATTGACACATTTAAACAAAACAAAACTCACAATGATTACTTTAGTGTACTGTGAGTTTTGCATTTCCTATTCAACAGTTCCCCTCTTGTTTGCTTCTGTTGTCTTCACATGCCTCCAAATGAACCAGTCCCAGTGTTCAGACTCACATCATGAATGTTAACACTTGTCATTATTCACCTTAGATGTAGTGAGAAACAAGAATAAGATTGACAGTTTTTTTTCCAGCCTCTTCCTGTCTTTTTTAAGCATTTCCCAGAAGCTTTTATGGTGGTTCCGTAACTGTCATACTTCCGCTGTTTATCTGTAACAACGCTCTCAGTGTGATTGTAGCCCCCTTTAAAGTGTTCATAAACCCTCTCACCCTCAGAGAGGAGAGTGGTAGAAATGACTCTCTTAAAAGTGTTGTTTTGACCATTTAATGCTATATAGAATGTTTTTTAAAGCCCTGTAGATGTTGTCAGGGAAACAGACACATGAGACACTTTTTAAATGTTGTTGTAATTTCCTTGTGGGAACTATGTTTAGAGTTTGGCATAAAATACAAATCACATTTAGCCATAATTTTAACAATGTGTATGTATGTACATGTCAGAGATGTTACTTTCACATGACCATGCTATAGAGTGTGAAATAGCCTGAATAATCACAAGTAAACAATAGAAATAAGTGCAAGATAAGAGCTGGTGTGGTTCAGTTTATCCAACATGGTGTTTTAAATGTATCTGTCTCTTTGTCAATAAACACATTAAAAAAGAGCTTTCAAAGTTCTCTACTGAGGATTTTCGTCATGTTTAAGTGCACGGAATCACCCTCAAAGTGGATGCTTGTTTTGTGAATACAATTCTCTTTTAATTATCTTGTTTTGTGAATACATTTCTCTTTTAATTATCTTGTTTTGTGAATACATTTCTCTTTTAATTATCTTGTTTTGTGAATACATTTCTCTTTTAATTATCTTGTTTTGTGAATACATTTCTCTTTTAATTATCTTGTTTTGTGAATACATTTCTCTTTTAATTATCTTGTCCGTTTTCTTTTTTGCTTGTAAGCTCCAGGGAATCCCTTTAATTTTACTGTACAATGAGAATGGAAACCTAAGGCATTTTCTTTGGGATAAAGGGTGAATCTGAACAAGCCATTTTAATTGCTTGAATAGAAGAAGCCTTTGTAACACGTAAACAGTTATTTTATTTGTGTTTAATATAATGGTATCTCAATATTGGTATACTGATCTTGTTATTTCTCTCTTGTTTTATCCCTGTATTAGGATGTGTAGTGTTATAGCCAAAAGAACATTGTTGAACACCTCAAAGGCTATTCAAGTACATTCTAAAATGTTCTTGGCAAACAATTTACCAGTTTCACTTAGTTTCAACTCTTTGATTCTTCTCTGCAGGTACCAGTATCTTCACCGTGTATGAGGCTGCATCCCAAGAGGGCTGGGTGTTCCTTATGTACAGGGCCATCGACAGTTTCCCGCGTTGGCGCTCCTACTTCTACTTCATCACGCTCATCTTCTTCCTGGCCTGGCTTGTCAAGGTACGACAGACAGATTTACCTGGTTTGCTATGATCCAGTTCCTTTAAACTACGCTAATATGGTATGCTCGATAGAAAGTATACTGCAGTTCTGGCAAAAGAGACTGGATCGTAGCAGGCCTGATAAAAGTGTCCCTCGTATCTTGTGTATAGAGTCTCTTTTCCAGTGTGGCTCAGGTAAGGCTATGGCATTGACAATGCCGGGGTAGTGGCAAACCACAGATAAGAACCACTCACTGACCACTCACCATTATTACCGGACTATGTATAAGGGTCTGCTAAATGGAATATTTACTCCAACTTTTATTCTCTACATTTGTCTGCTCGTTTGATCTTTCTTTTTGAGTGCGGTACAGATTTCTCCAGTCTTTACAAAGACATTCACACCTCACATCAGGGGCAGCAAAATGCAAGTGGCCTAGTGTTTAGGACATCCATTAGACCCTGGTTCGAATCCCCCGACTGCAAAGGTGAAGCCTCTGTCGTTCTGTCTGTGAGCAAGACAGATAACCCTAATTGCTATCAGGCAGCTGCTGTAAATAAGAATTGGTTCTTAAGCTGGATTCACACCAGGCCCGGCAAAAATTCACCGTACGGCATCGTAATGCAGATGCACACCGCAATCAACATCGTAATCAATCTTCCGCATCTACGAGATGGTGGGCAACATTGCATACAACTGTCCTCCTCCAACAAGGCGACTGGCAGGAGCTTTTTTCAGTTTAGTGTTCATTGGTAATACGAAAACTATCTACTGAGCTCTCAAAGCTTTTCATGCAGTCCCATAAACCCATAGATGAAAGCAACATATTAGCTCTTCCTCGGTGGTAAATCAACTTCCGGTTCTGGTGCCGTACGGCAAAGCACCGAACAAGTTGGATTATTTCCACTCTTGCAACACACCCTCCACACCGCATCCACATTTTGCCGGTTCCGGTAGATTTGCCGCAGCGGAGCACATTGCTTCCTATTGAAATGAATGGACTTTCGCCGCAATGCAACCAGTTTGCCGGACCTGGTGTGAATCCAGCTTTTGTCTTACCTGGTTAAATTGCTTTTCGTACACAACATATATTTCATCAAATGAATGTCAATTGCATAGTTTAAATCTTACCTTTTTTGTCATCTCAGTCAAAGATGAGGAAAAGCCAGTTATCAAAACATGCAGACTTTTTAAGTTCAACCCATGAGCTGGCTTCTACGGTATTTGTCTTTGGTTGAGATTGACAGCACTCACCCTAGCTCCACCCCACTTTCCCTGAATTATAAAGCTGCCTGATAAGAGAGAAATAATATAATTACAGTACTTCCCACAATTAAGGAACTAAGACAAATTATTAATATTCATAATTGTTCACCTTTAAGCTACACATTTACCACCAGCCTAGGACATGTATATGAAAAGCGATGGTTTGCGTTATTATGCGGTATACAGTCATATGCAAAAGTTTAGGCACCACTGACAATTTTTATTTATTAGTAATAGTGTGGTTTGATCAGCAATTTCATTTGATAGATCAAAATGAATTGTGTGTTCCAATTACAGTTTTTTCCAATAGCTAACACACAAAATGCATAATTTGGCTCATTGTGTCAAAACTTAACACACCAGAATGCTTTACACAACACTTGAAGATTAATATTGAACTGCCATGTCAAAACTGCCATTCTGCAGTCAAAACTTAACACTCTGACTTGAAAAGGCCCTCTTCAGATCGATAGTTAACACACATGCACAGTGAACAATAAACAGTCAAACAGACACAACACACTGGTCAACTTTACTCAAGACACTTCTGTCATTTGTAGTTTTTAAACAGTTTTTATTCCCTAAACCTAGCCTCAATGATACATTGTACAGGTAGTAAAACAACTCCCATTAAAAGTCAGGGATCACTCCGTCGATTGGGGTCGGGCCACGTCATCTCGTCCACATCACAGGCAGTGTTCTCCCTTGCCAGGCAATGGGAAAATATTGCCGGGCTTGGCGTATCCACCCGTGGATTGAGCCCACCTCGATGTCTCCGCATGTTTCCTCCATTGCTCGCAGGAGCGGCACGCGTGCATGTGATAGGCGGTCATAGACCTTCCACCGCCATGCCGAAAATAATTCCCCTATCAGGTTGAGGACCGGGAAATAAGGGGGCAGGTACAGCACTATGAATTGTCCCGGACCATTGCAGCCCGGTGGAAACTGACATTATCCCAGATGACAATGAACATGGGCTGCCCTGGTTGGTCCTATGTAACCGCGGCATGTAGTGCATGCAGAAATGTCAGTATGTGTGCAGTGTTGTAGGGACCCAGGGTGGCATGGTGATGGAGGACCCCCTGACTACTAATGGCTGCACACATGGTGATGTTGCCCCCGGACTGCCCGGCGACATTCTTGATGGCCCTTTGGCCGATGATGTTTCAGTCCCAGTTTTTACCAGAGTCTCTTCCTCTATCTCCTCTCCCTCTTCCCTCTTCCCGTCTCTTCCTCATCTTCTCCTTCCCCTTGGTCCTTCAGCCTCCATATTCACGATTGTCTCACGACAGCTGCTCATAGCTGACTCATAGTGACTAAGTGGTGTTCAGTTACAAATGAAGTGTTTTACGATGTGTGCGGGAGTGTTGCTAATGTCATGTGTTTTTTAACTATTGAATGTACGTGCTGACTGCAGAGTGTTTCATCATTGGCCAAAGTGTGTAACACATGCACAATGTGTGTAGTGTTTTGCACCGTGTGTTACAGAATTGTTTACGGTGCCATGCCGAAATTGTGTTTATTCATTTGGTGCATGAGTGTACCAAATGCATACAAACGTTATGGTTTCGACGCTTTGCTATGAGCATTCACTTTTAGTGTTTTAGCAATCGGGAAAAACTGTAATAAGTGCTAGGTAGTTACAGGTATTCATATCGACAAAATGACAAGAGTGCCCAAATGTATGCAACTGTCTGATTTTGTTTTGATGCATATTGCACATTTTCTGTTAATCCAATCACTACTGAAATATTACTGTGTCCTTCAGTTATTTGATAGATCAAAATGAAATTGATCTATCCAAACACCCAATTATTTATACATGAAAATCATGGAAAATGTCAGGGGTGCCTTAACGTTTGCATAAGACTGTATGCTATAAAATTTGATTCACATTTGATTCACAAACCACACATTGTATAATGTCAGATAGATTGGCCTGTTAGGTAACTGTTATCTAGTTAATTACTAAGGGCTTATAGACAGAAACACAGATTCTGTTGTTTTACTAGTATTTGTTCGAGCCCTGAACAAATATATTGTTTAATTACACACAGTTGGGTGAATCAATGTGACATTGACCTTTTGATTTGTCCTTCAACACCCTGTTTTTGTCAATTAAATGGAAACACTGTTTGCCTCCATCAGTGTAATGTGTTGGTTGCTGAAAATTTAACAAGGATGTTCAATTGGTGTTTATGTAAGAGAAGATGTAGTGGTGTCTGGAATTATTTTATATGTTATTTCAAGTTCTGTAAAGCTATTACATTCAGCCATAGAATAGACTGTTTTTCCGCATTTGAAACTGGATGAAAAAAAGGTATATGTAACAGAAGTAGAAAGTAAAGCGCTGGTCCCCACGATGCTGTCGTAGCAGCCCCCCGCTTCTTCTTCAATATGTAAGGTTGGCTTCATCCGTTGGACACATTTCTATTGGAACTTGTGTGCTAGAGTTACCATACATACACACTGCCACCAACTTGAGCTTCAAACGAAGCTCTGGCCGCCCTGTCAAGGAACTCTTGCCAAAAAAGTACGGGGAAGCTTTTGACAATTTGGCCGCTTTGGCCGCTCTGACGTGGCAGTACATTCACATCTGGCAAGGAAGTCTTTAAATTCTGATTGGTTGACTGTTGTTTGCTGCTGAACCGCGTCATAGCTCATTACCATAAAGTTGAACGAATTTAAACATTCTGCTTGATGCCTTGGTCGCTCAACACGCCCAACATGCCCAAAACGTGACACCAACTTATTTTCCGGTCCTTGCAGCTGAGAGAAGTCGGCTTCCATTGAAAATGAATTACTTCCTGTAACTTTGAAGCTCAAGGCAGTGGCAGTGTGTGTACATACAGTAATATCCTATTTCACATCCCCCCTAACCCATGTTCTTGTAATTTTACTGTCTTCATTTTACACATGGATGAAAAATTTCATCTGAAGGTACCTTTATTTATTATAAGACCCAGTGTACCTGCAGAGTTAGATGTCATCTTTTGCTCCTCTTAAGTGAAAACACCAGTTGCGTTTCTAACTGGATACTCACTTAAGCCTAAGATGGACAACTAGTTCAGACTGTGACAAACAGGCAAATTTTTGTTGGCTGTGTTCATCAGTCTGGCCCACTCTGAAAATCACTTGGTCATGCTATCTGCTATGAATCTTTGTTTCTCTCACTGTTTCCCTCTGTTTTGTCTTTCTCTGCTTCTCTCTCACCTTTAATTTTTCACCCACATTATGATTATTTTTTTTGTCTTTATGCTACCTTTCACTGCCAACGGGCTCTCCTCTCCAGCTCGCCCTAACTTAAGTGATATCTCCCCGTTTTTTTCCTTCATGGTTCCCCATTTCATCTGACTTTCTCTCTCTATTCCTCAGAATGTATTTATTGCTGTCATCATTGAGACATTTGCTGAGATTAGAGTTCAGTTCCAGCAGATGTGGGGGTCACGAAGCAGCACCACCTCTACTGCCACCACACAGGTACGTACACACACACACACACACACACACACACACA
>JACXGM010020917.1:0-17536 GCA_016801145.1 Umbra pygmaea | reverse complement strand
GAAATGCCAAAAACTCAACCCTGCCCACCACCAGCGAATCCTTACCCACCACACACTCATGCTTACACTTCTCTGACAACACCACACTGCGAACACCCACCCCGTCCACCGCCACCGGGCCTACATCCCTCGCCTTCTCCACCTGCACACCAACCCCAAGTCCCCCCACTCTCCGCACCGCTTCCGCATACGTGACCCCATCTACCACCTTAACCCGTTGTGCCTCCGCCGCCTTCTTCTGCACCACACCCCCCCCAAACGCAGCACTGTGCTCCCCACCACAATTACAACACCTCACCACGTCCCCTACCCCACACTTACCATACTCATGTGCACCCCCACACCTACCACACCTACCCTTCCCTCTGCAAACAGCAGCCACATGCCCCATCCGCTGACAATTAAAACACCTCAGCGGCGGTGGCACATATTCCCTTACATAAAACCTCAGTGCACCCTACTTGGCAAAGGCCCCCCAAACTCCAACAACACCGTAGGACTCACCCTGTCTAACCCCAACGCCCTACTGCCCAACCGTCTCGCCTCCACCACCACCCCACCCGACACAATCTCCTTAAGCTCCTCCATTGACAGCTCCTCAGGCACCCCCGTGTTCACCCCTCTCACCTTCACCGCACTCCCAGGCACCATACACCTCACCTTACCCCCATTCAACACCTCCAACTTCAGCAACTTATCCCTCATAGCCACACGGCCCACCACAATAAGCACCCTCCCACCACTCAAACACCTAGCATCCACCACCCTCCCAACCTGTTCCCTAATTGCCACCGTGAGTGACACCGGATGTAACAGCTTGCCCGTCGGGGCCGTAAACTCCACTACCACCTTATACCCCTGCTCCCCACCACCACGTGCCGACCCTCCATCCTCTCCCGAACTACTCCCACCTCCCTCCTTCTTCCGTGCCCGCTTCTTCTTCCGCCGACCGCCCCGTGCCTCCTCAAACTCTAACCCCATACTACCTACCCCCACACTTCCATCCGAGCTCCCCTCCACGCCGACCACACCCCTGGCCCATTCGTCGCGACCCGCCACCACCTCAGGAGTCCCAGTTCGTATCCTTTCAAATGCCAGTCGGTCGGATTCCCGAATCTCAGCCAGCTCCTGCGCCACCTCCGCCGCATTGGATCCCCACGAGGACGCCATGCCCCGCCACCCACTCGGCCACCTGTCAACAGCCCCAAGCCGATTCGAAAGACAGCTGTTCGCCAGCAGAAGCAGCCATCTACTTTGTTTTCCGTAATTACGTTAAGCCCGCCCACCGCCTTTATACACAGTGTGATTGGCCTGACCAGAATTTGTTTTTTCCAGCTCGCAAGCCAACGAGAGTTGCTAGACTGACCCTAGCTGCAAATTATATTTGCTGCCGCTAGGGTGCGTCTAGATTTCTAGGCTACCTACAGGCTCGGATATACAGGGGGGCAAAGTAGGGCATTGCCCCCCCAGATAGAATCTGTGCCCCCCCAGTTCTGTTTCCCGATAAGCACAGCAAATGGTATATTAATTAATTAGGCCCCCCCATTCATGAAAAATGCCCCCCCGGTCATTTCATCCTGGAGCTGGGCCTGTACCTAGATACGGCTCGTCTGTTAGAACATTGAACAGTCACCAGAAAGGAACTTTTACCCAGGACGGAAATGAAACTTCCTGACTGATCAGGACATTAAAAGCAAATGTATTATGTGGAACTAGACATTGTTTTTGAAATGCTATTTCTTTTAAGGTTTAATATGTAGTACTAAACACTACAAAACCACAGTTGCATGGAGTAAAATATTCCTCAGGAAAACATGAAATTCAGAGGTAGACATTTACTTGAGTAAAATAACTTTTGTTAGTAACTCTGAGTTCACAAGTTTTGGGAAGTCCTTAATTAAGACCAACTCTTAACAGTAACCTATAAAACAATTAGAAAATGTAAGATGTGAACTCCTTTTACCTGATCAATTTGGTAGGGACTTCCCCCAAATTTTTTTTTCTGAAAAGTACTTTTACTCAATACTTTGTCCAACTCTGATGAGAGGTACGTAGATAGCTAGCTAGCAACCAAACAATGGATAACTACATATAAACACAGGTTATTGTCTCTGAAATAACGTTTCATTACCTCTCTAGGCTGTTCCTTTCGACACTCTGCTGGAGTGATTATCTTCTTGCATGACACTTTTTTGTTCCTTGGTGTTTAACAAGATATATTGTCCATATTGCTTAACAATAGAGCTAATAACATCCCATCAGCTTATTTTTCAATAACAAATAATCACTGCATCAAAGCAGCACGTCGTCTGTCGCAAAACTCTAAAACAATATCCATCCAAGAGTGTAGGCTTACACCTGGAAGTTAAAGCAGCCCTGGGTGGATTCTGATCCTACTTTGCTATCACCTTACGTTAGTATTCCATTAATGTTAGAGGTCACTTTGACAGTGAATAAATTTACATCCGAAGTGTTTAAAGACTCTGTTTGTCCATTGTTTATTTCTAAAGAAACACAACAATGTATAAAAAGCTCCATTACCTTGTATTTCACGTTAAGGCCCCGTAGCAGCTGTTTTTGTGAAAATAAGCTAACTATTGTGTCATAACCACGCGACTTACTGTCGCACAGTAGAGAAATTACCGTAAAGTCCAGGAGGAGCTCACAGGCAATCGGGGTGACATGGAGGCATACAGTCAAAATGACAAAATAATTAATCAGAATACTTACCAAAAGTCGCTCCTGCTCCTATGCTTATTGACAACTCCTACTCACGCTCTATTTTTTCTGCGAGAGGCATGATTCGTAATGATTCAGATTTCTCTTTGCAAACCTACGAGAAGTACTATTATACAACTTTCAAAAACGTTGCTCACGTCACATCTACGTCATCACGCTCAGCTTGAGGCTGCGCAGTACGCTCAGCAAGCACCAAACTAGTGCTTCTAATTGACTTCATATGCTCTCCATAGGAATGAATGGCATCTGTTCATCCATTCATATGCTGTCATTGTACACGTCATCGGCTGACAACGTAAAATCATTTAATATTTTCCCCGAAGTTACCGTAGCCCTGTTCAACTTCGAAGGCTTTGGGGACACGCAAACCCCCCATGCCTGGTTTGAAGCTTACCTAGAACCGCCTAAGTGGCATTGTACTGGAGATTAGTTGGTAGAGCATGGTGTTAAGAACTCCATGGTTGATGGGTAAATTGAAAGAAGATGCCAGTAAAGAAATATGAACATTTAGCCTATCCTCTCACTGCTGTATCCACTATTGCCCTGGATTAGACTCAATACTTTTTGATGTTATTGTTAACATACCACACTCAGATTGAGCATGGCTACCCATTTGGACCATTCTAACTTGCAAACAGTAACTGAATGCCTCGATGCCTGCTGGCATCTTTATATATCAAGCAGGGCCAAGTGACCCTCTGGAGCAATTTATTTTCCTGTGTGAGTGGTGTCCAGTGACTAAACTGTCCGGTTAGTACAGTTGTGGTCAAACGTTCTTAGAATGATACAAGTATTGGTCTCAAGAAAGTTGCTGCTTTAGTGTTCTTAGATCATTTTGTCAGTGGTTACTATGGTATACTCAAGAATAATTACAAGCAGTCCATAAGAGTCAAAGGCTTAAATATTTGCACTGTTGACTCTTATTTTTCAAGACCTCTGCAATCTGCCCTGCATGCATGCTGTCAATTAACTTTTGGGCCACATCCTGACTGATGGCAGCCCATTCTCACATGATCAATGCTTGGAGTTTGTCAGAATTTGTGGGTTTTGTTTGTCCACCCACCTCTTGAGGATCAACTACAAGTTCTTATTAGGATTAAGGTCTGGAGAGATTCCAGGTCATGGACCCAAAATGTTGATGTTTTGTTCCCCAAGCCACTTAGTTATCACTTTTGCCTTATGGCAAGGTGCTCCATCATGCTGGAAAATGCTTTGGTCATCACCAAACTGTTCTTGAAATGTTGGGAGAGGTTGCTCTTGTAGGATGTGTTGGTACCATTCTTTATTCATGGCTGTGTTCTTAGGCAAAATTGTGGTCTCAGGATGCTTTACTGTTGGCATGACACAGGACTGATGGTAGTGTTCACCTTGTCTTTTCCAGACAAGGTGTTTTCTGGATGGCCCAAACAATCAGAAAGGGGATTCATCAGAGAAAATGACTTTACCCCCATCCTCAGCAGTCCAATTCTTGTACCTTTTGCAGAATATCAGTCTGTCCCTGATGTTTTTCCTGGAGAGAAGTGGCTTCTTTGCTGCCCTTCTTGACACCAGGCCTTCCTCCAAAAGTCTTTGCCTCACTGTGTGTGCAGATGCACTCACAACTGCCTGCTGCCATTCCTGAGCAAGCTCTGCACTGGTGGTGCCTCGATGCCACAGCTGAATCACCTGGAGCTTGCTGGACTTTCTTGGGCACACTGACACCTTCTTCACAACAATTGAACATCTCTCCTTAATGAGTTCTTGATGATCCAATGAATGGTTGATTTGGGTGCAATCTTACCATCAGCAATATCCTTGCCTGTGAAGCCCTTTTTGTGCAAAGCAATGATGATGGCACATGTTGCCTTGCAGGTAAACATGGTTGACAGAGGAAGAACAATGATTTCAAAACACCACCCTCCTTTTAAAGGTTCCAGTCTGTTATTCTAACTCAGTAAGCCAGACAGAGTGATCTCCAGCCTTGTCCTCGTCAACACTCTAACCTGTGTAAATTAGACAATCACTGACATGATGGCAGCTGGTCATTTTGTGGCAGGGCTGAAATACAGTGGAAATTGTTAGGGGGGATTAAAGATCCAGTCTGCAATTTTCCTAATTGCAAAACTATTTTTAGCTCTCCCCATTTTAGTCCAGATGTGTTGTATAATGTCTATATTATATGCGCAATCTAAGTAGAATCTTCGCTGTACAGTACTTAGCTTAAAACCCGATGTTGTTTCTTGATTACTGCAGTCATGCTCTTATGGAGTGTCAGGCAGGGAATTCCAAACAAATGTGTGATGCAAATGTAGGGAAAGTCCTGTTGACAGCTGTCAATCAAACCAGAGCTATACGGTGACGTCTAATGAGTTTGCAGAGCAAGCACAACTTGCAAACACAGGAGAACAAGAGAGAAAATATGAAACTAGACACTTCAGAGAAATAAACTAAGTCCTGAGAGGGGACACATTTTTGCTCTAGGGCGCCTGATCTTAAATTCTTTAGAACCTAGAGGCATAAATAGTTCTAAATATCACCTAAAATCACAGAAGGCATCTTTAAATGATATGGACCCATGGGTCTGAAATAAAGAATATAATAATTTAAGTTCATTTTCATGGCATTCATCTGATCACTCTTCATGACACTGGAGTGTATGTAAACTGCCATAATAAACACTGGGGCAGAAGACTGTGAAAATTTGCATTTGATTCATTCTCAAAACTTTTGACCAGGACAGTACAGTCCTGGTCAAAGGTTTTGAGAATGAAACAAATGCTAATTTATATATTGGCACAACGTATAGTGCTCAGCAACTGTAATTCGTGTTGGCATGCCAGGATTTCTTTGGCGTCTCCTTTAAGAGCAATGATGACGCTGCCTCTAGCTGTAAACACTGTGACGCTTAGCTGCGTGGAGGAGACTGCTTTTCAGACCAAGGGTTTGAGGTACTGTATTTACACGTAGACTGGGCCATTGCAACGCTTTTTACATGTAAAGCCTCATATGCTATCTCAAAAACAAAAACTGTGCAGATTCTCCTGTCTAAGGTGCAATGGCTAGGAAAACGGACATCCCCCCTTCATACTACGGTGAGTCGCCAAATTCGCCTTTGTTTAACGTCTGTACCCTCAAGTTCTATCTTCAAGACAATATGACAAAGCCAGGATAGACAACAACGGTAGTATGAATGCTTGATAAGCTGTTGATTTCTTTTTCACAACACTGATTTAGTAAATGTTAACATTAAAACATGATACAATGTCGAAAAATATGTAAATTAGTCGTTACTTACACAGAATGCCAATAATTGGCTACCATAAAAAAACAATGCATCGTGGTAAAGTATATTTTTATTACCTACACCAGACTGTTGTACAATTTTGTAGAACTCGGTTGCTTACACAATGAAGTGCACACTCGATCATCGATAATGTACTGTACAGCCTCCGATATCTAGAATAATAAACAACATTTCTTTACGTACGTTCCTACCTACTGTTTTTGTAAACATGTTATGGTTACAGTTTACAACTGAATGTAACCGTATTCAAATAATTGAGACTGTCCAGTTTCCTGTTCAATCCTTGGCAGGAGATGGTTTACTAAGGTATTGTTTTAGTACAATAACTAATTAACACTGTCTATTGTTATTTGGTAACAACACTGAGGCAAACAATGTAGCCTACATTTTTCTCGTTATTGTCCTAAATGAGACCGTCCCAAATATTGGCATGTGGATTTTCAATCTACAGGGAGATTTAGTGTCCATTAACTGGGCCCTTTTGTTAAATTGTTTATACAAATTGTAATAATCCTGAACCCATGCCAGATGTCTTAGAAGTCCCATTAGTATGGTGTTTCAAGTGTGAAACGACAGATTTTATAAGCAATCAAACAGTAATATCCGTTTGGCCCAGATATGCTAGACAAAGAACTGCAGGCTGCCAGTATGGTAATGCAGGCTACTGTACAGAAATTGCTTATGTATTCATGCACTCAGCTGTATTTGACCCTTGACTATTGTTATTACCAAAACACATGTGTCAGTACAAGTATTTCACAACTTTTTACCAGTAAAATCTTTACAGTCATTCTTATAGGATTGCTCATAGCCTAGTGAGAACATCTGACCAGTACCTGAAACGTTGCTAGAATCATCAAGCCGTCCTTCCTGAATTTCAATATACATTAGTTTCAAAGATATTCATATATGCTCTTCATGAAGGAAGAAAACAAGGTCACTGTGAGTTTAAATGCAGCCTAAACAGTTGAAGGTTTGGTCTAAACTCCCCTTGTAGAGGTCAGATGCTTTGTCCAACTGGCGGCACTCTGGTGCTCTAGCTCAGTCAGCTAGCCCGCATAAATGGCCTTTCACACCCACACGCTTCAGCTGTCAGGCAGAGATGGATACTAGAGGCAAAAGCACCATGGTCCTCTCAAATCGGCCTCTCTGGCTAATGGAAACGGTGACAAACACTGGGCAAAAAAGCTCTAATACACATCATTGTCACACATTTGCCGTCTTACTCAATTTGTACATGTTCCATCACACACCACCATTCACACTTTTGGTGATTTTTCACACAAACATGAACTGCCAGTCAAACATTTGCGTAGTCATAGACACTAAGTTCATTTATTGTCAACCAACTATCAGCGGATGTTAAATATACTGTCATAATGTTCAGTCATTCATAAAGATAGGAAGCACTTCATGGAGGGACTCATTTGCTAGTGACTGTTTAGATGGCCATGTACACCATCGAGGTGTTTAACCTGGGAATGTTGATAATTAGGTAAGCACATCTGGGCATCTGATATTTAACACCTTTATGGCATGGTCCGCTTCCTTGAGCATGGCATTTTCATACTAAGCCAGGCAATGCAGACTTTAAGGAAAGGCTAACAAGATGTTTCAAAGACACTCTCCTTGTAAACAGCAGCCAAATCCCAGACGTTTCCACTACTAGTTAATTGTTAACTAAGTTAACTGAAAAATCCTGATCAAACATGCAGTGCAACTCAAACATGCTCTCTACTCTCCGTGTGTCCGTGTGTCCGTGTGTCCGTGTGTCCGTGTGTCCGTGTGTCCCTGTGTCCGTGTGTCCGCGTGTGCGTGTGTGTGTGTTGGAGAAAGTTACTGAAAACCTGTCATTCTTATGTCTCTCAGTTGGCAATGAATGATCAATTTGTTGATTCAGCGGTCAGGAAAGACACACACAGGGTGATCTCTTCACCATGGTTTTTAAATTTAGGGGACTTTCTTGAGTCTGCTTAAGAAGCTTCTATGTACGGTAGTTATTTTAACAAAATAAATCTTATTTACTCAATGAATAATGACAGATGTGTGTCCAGTGCTTCATTTTTTCTAAAGCTTATTTTTAATCTACACTGTAGATCGAGAACCATCACTACAATATTCTTCAGCTTCTTTTAATGTAACTTCTTATTTATAAATACCACACACATAATTATATAGGCATATTTTATACATTTCATGAGTATGTAGTGGGGGAGGAACCCCGCCTGTCTCTCATCAACACTGTAACATCCATTCCTTTGTGATGGACAATAACTCTGGTCAACCCCCATTGTCTCACCTCTGTGAAGCAGAGTATTTCAAAGTCCCAAAAATCTAGTGTTATGTATGTAAATCACAAATGCCTTTTTATAGCAGTACAAGTGAAACTGGAACAACAATTCCAACTAACTGGTAAATCTGTTTCAATGGAGATGTAGCTGTATTCCAGCACTATGTATAGACTTTCGCGTTGATGATAACGAGTCGACTTCATCTTTCAGAGACCAGCCTATGAAGCTGTACAACTGTATTTATTGCTATTTAAAAAATATATAAGAAAACCGATTTATATGGGATAATGTTTCCCTGCAACATGAGGTGCTTTGTTGCATACAAAATCACAGCCTAAAATGCATAATCATTAGCAAAGACAGAGCCACGCATGCCAATTATTGAAAAACACTAGAATCACAATTTTCCAATAGAGTTGAAATGGCGAAATACGAAATCGCTTTTCTCGTTGCTATTTTCATGTAGACTAATATTTGTAAAATTATAGGTGCATAATATAGTCGAATATCAAGAAAACGCGCACATAAGTGCAGGACCGAACAAACTTTGGCCACTGCATGTCTGCATCTGTAACACTGCTCATGTTTGTTTTGTCCCAGGCAACAGGGCGAGAAGGCTGCAATTTATTTCAAGTACCTCAATGTGGGTGGAGTCAAATGTCTATGCAGTGTGCTGCACAAGGGTTGTTGTTTTGGGGCTGGGCTCAATGTGGTCGGGGTCAAACATTTGACTCCTCCCACGTTTGACCCCACCCACCATTTCTTTTTAACCAGCACATGCGTTGTAATGGTTAAGGTTAGGATTAGGAGATGGTAAGGGAACACTGCATAGACGTTTGACTCCACCCACATTGAGGCACACCCCGAATTGCACACTGCATTGAGGGGCTTCTCAGTTATTTGGGTAGTAATTGTGTACCGATTATAATAAAAAATCAAATACCTTCACAGAATATTTTATGATTAGGTCATTATCCTTGTTTGGAGAAAGTCACTTAAAAACAGACATTGAAATCTTTCACAAAACATCTGCGATTCTTAAAGGTACAATATGTAGTTTTCCAAAACAATAACAAAAGACATACTTTGCATTAAAAAAGCAAACATCACTATACCTATATTATATATATATATATTTCTTAGTTGTGCACTTACATTATCCTAAATGTTTCCACCTACTTTCAAAACCATAGGAATTTCTTTATAAAATTCGAAGACACGTGACGTTTCATTTTGTCTTCCGTCAATGGCGTCATATAAGGTTTGACTGCTGTAGTTGTTCTAAGTTCCAGGGAACCGCCAAACATAACGTGAATAAAGTTATAATATATTTAACAATACATTACTTTGTCAGTGAACATTTTTTCTGCCGGAGACACTAGACTAGAAGGTTGTCATTGACAACGATAACAAAACCCATGATCCCACACTACTTCCCGACATCATCCAAGTACATATTTTGCTGTTATTTTGATTGAGAGACCCCTAGCGGTCAAAAGCTACATATTGTACGTTTAATGCAAATGCGAACACAATGCTCTTGCATTCGCTTTCACAAACGTGTATCTCTCATTATAGCTATAGGAAAGGATGTAAACTATTGACATTTGAAATAAATATTACTCATTCTTGACCTGCAATATAAATGATGTTCTTCTGAATATGTAGGAGCATTTACTTTTCTATATTTGGTATTCCTCTTGAAAAATTCTTTTTCCTAGCCTACTTCATTTATTTTAGTTGTTAGCTAAAATGTAGAATTCAATATTTTTTCTATTCCTAAATTCAGATTTTTTTAATAAATATTTTGTGTTAAAAATTGTAAAACCAGTAAAGACTTGGCTATTTGTTGTGCCTAATGTTTGTTTTGAAGTGATGATTGAATAAAATGTAGAAATATTTAATTATACACCGTTTTTGTATTTTAATTTTTTAAAATTATAATTCTATTAAGAGTCTAAAAAAATACACTGTATCGATAAATTAGTTGTTAGATTCGATTAATTGATTAATCAAGAAAATTATTGTTAGATTAATCGTTACAAAATAATCGTTAGTTGTAGCTCTAAACTCAGTTGTAAAAGGAAGACAAGGTCATCTTCCTTTATCTTTGTCCTTGCTGGTTCTGGTGATGTGGTAAATATTCCCTCTCCCCTTCCCGCTTTCTTTCTCTCCCCCTCTCTCTTTCTCTCACTTCCTGTCTCTTCCTAATTCAATGTTCTTATTTGGGTTTTGGACTTTAAGTCAAGCATAGTTCTCAGCATCTCTTTGATTCATGTTTATACATACTGTTCATTAAGTGCTATCTTTTTTTTTCCATTTTCCTCCCTTCTTAACTCCCTCTAACCTTGCCTTGTCAGCAGCTCCGCAACTCCTTAAACAGATCTTTGGGATGGCTAGGGGTGCTCCGATGGTTCATCCAACCACAGCTGATACTTTTCACACTATGAATCCAACACTGAAGCCTTTAGTCAGATCATGCATGGGTCCATAGGATGATTACGTTCAACAACTATACTTTCACGATTGATTTTACAGGCGCCTGATCTGGACACAAGGAGTCACTGGAGAGCAATGTGGCGGATAGATAATCTGATTTATCTAACCCAAAAAAAGCAAATTTACGCTGCCTCCTGCAGGAGGTCCGCGAAAAGCCATTGAACCCATAGTCAGGCTTGAACCACTGACTATCATGACGTAGACTGTACTGAAACGAAGCCACTATGCCACGTGGACTCTAACCATTAAGTTCTAACTTGCATGTAACCTGTAAGATGCTGCCTTGTCAATTTGAATTACAAGATCATTCTCTTTATTAATTTTTGCCATGACTCTGAAGTTGTTTGCTTGGATTTCTCTGTTTTCAATAGTTGGAGTAGATATGAGATATTGGCTTGTGAATTTGTTTAGCATAGTCCTATATGGTGTTCTATAATCATTACACTTATTAAACAAATGATCAGTCTAGTACACCCACATTCATTTATTCTATTCAAATGCAGGTAAAACCTTTGAACTACTGATGTTTGGAGAGTCTGCGTTTTTAACCCAACCTCTGAATCCTGGTTGGACCTTGTGTGCAAACGAACAAATATCAGCCTTCAGATTACTAAAGTGTTCACACAGAAATGCGTGCATTGATGGGCTGTTATGTCTCCATTCTCTGATATTGCTTACTTAAAATGAAGACGGATGGTCATACTCCCACACACTTTAATCTTTAGGGTACCCATACTCATTATTTTTAATGAGCTAATGTTCTTCTGGCTTGGAATACATTAGGTACTTTTTTCAGACATCCACTGTAGAATCGCACTGTTGCCCTGATTTTGTAGAGATTAGTGAAAGGTATTCTTCAGTCAGTATAGATACACACAGTGAGGCAGAGTTTAACTTGACCATGCCAGGCATGGTCAAGTTAAACTCTGCCTCCCTGTGTGTATCTGTACTTCCACAAGCTCACTTCATGTATAGTCAGCCAAGCATGAACTAACTGGTCTTAATCCAGTGCAAATTGAGCAGTGTGTGTTATTAATTGTCAACTACAGTGGGTGGTGTGTGTGGTAATAGGTTCAGAGGCCATAGAAATAAAACACTCAATCTGTTGGACTGGTGGACCAACTGACACTTAAAGTGACTCAGTAATTTGCTGCCTTTGAATATACAGCTAACATGTTTAATCCATCGCATTCTTACCCGTGTCATTTGTATCTACTGCCAGAGTTGCATTGTTGTATTGTGCTGCTACTCTTCTTTTATTTTTCTGATAGAATGATTTGCATTGATCGGGAAATAATTCGTAACCACGCATTTCCCTCTAGAAGGTTCCTGGTCGAAGGTGGTCTACCCAGCCAAGGCACACTGGTCATTTTCAATGATAATGCAGGTGTTTCTCACCAGTTGAAAAGCAGCATAAAGGGAACACGTTTTATCTGGCACGAGTGACGATTGAAAATGATTCTGATGATTCTGATTTGAAACACATCCGGAAGAGGGAAACTGCAGGGAGAGGGAAATGCTTACAGCCCTCATATAAATCAGCTTCTGGTCCCTGTCTTTCTCTAGTCTCTGCCACCATGAGGTAGGTGATGATGATGACTTTTGTTTTTAGAGGGTCATAGTGAGTTGAATGACTCAGGTTGGCAGACTCAACACAGGTGGACCATTTTCCTGAGATGAAAGTCATCCATTGCTGCTCCGTGTGTGATTTGTCCTCGTTCTGGGGCTGCATATGTGAGGGCCTTGCGTAACACCTCAGAGGTTTGCTGAGATGCACCAGGTTTGTGGTCGGCTCTAGGCTGATCTGAATTAGAATGTGACTGAGACAGAAGGCTGAGAGAACGAGGGAGCGCTAGAGACTTATGAGAATCCCTTAGCCTGCGGGAAAAGCGCTAACGTGTTCTTATTAACATTTTTTGTTTGTTATTTCTGGCTTGTTCACCTTGTCACCTTAGGGATTAGAATGAGTATCCTTTTTTGGTTTAACGTAGGATAAACTACTGCCAGTAAACATTTACAGAATTAAGAAGTTTGGCCCTCCCTCCTAAAACCAATTCTTTCTGTCTCTTAATAAATGTCGGTAGGTTGGTCTGATTGCTTTGGGTCCTTTCAGAACTTGTCTGTGTTAGTTTGTTAGTGAAGCCGTGGTCCACCAGCCATCGCCCTCCCATCACGGACTGCTAAGGTCACAATACACCACCTGAGCTGGCTGTCCGACCTACAGAGGAGGATTTCAGCATGGTGTATTAACAAGGCTGCCACCAGGGACCTGCTTAAACACCCCACATGTTCATGTATTCACCTTCCCTGTGAGAGCCAGATATTCCTGCCAAGTGCAGGCCCAGACGCTCTGCGTGTTAAGCACGCCCGTTTGGTATGGGCCCTGGATCTATTGGGGAACTGGGTTAGGAGCTCATTGAAGACTCAGAAGTCTGACTTAATGTATATTTCGAGACGTTTGGGAGCTCTCGTCTCTCAAATTAGATACTTTATAAGTCTTTCGAGGAAGGGGGGGCTGTGTTGGGTGGAGAGAGTGTTAGGAGAAAGTCCACAGCTTTAATAATCTAAAATATAAGATGTCGTCTGGAATTGTTGGACTGTTTAAATGTCCTATGTGATGAATTCCAAGTGCTTTATTCGGTTTGGGCCAAACAAGAACTCTGGATTCTCTGGGAGACATACCAAACCAAGAGGTTCTCTGTGAAGAATACTTAAACGGAGGTTCTCCGGCAGATATACTTAACCAAGAGGTTCTCCGGGAGATATACTGAACCAAGAGGGATGCTCTGAGGGGCTTCATGTCAAAGCTACCCACACTGCCTGTGCGTGAATGTACTGTGTCCGTATGCAAACATACCCTGTGTGTTTCTGTCCATCAAGGTTTACTGTCTGATTCAGCACTATGGACCAACAGATATGCCCTTAAGACCTGCACACTTGACCCGGTCTCAGACTGTCTTGTGCCTGCTGGCCATTAGCGTGACAGTTACGGCCCAGCAAGCACAGTGGAGCTGAATGAAAGACTATTGAAAAGCTGTGGTTGTAAGCAGTTTTCTGTATTGAAAGGAAATTACTTTGCTTGAAAACAGTATATGTGGATTAAGAAACATATATTTTTGTGTCAAATTTGACAGTAAAATACAAATATAAGAATTTTGGCCATTATGTTTGTAAGATATATTTTAAGGTAGGACTTTGAAGGTTGGGTCATTATTTGGGCTAGGACTTTGCCCAGTGACATGGTATGAAAGCTGCAGTGATCGCTATCAGTCTAATGATACAAGCAGCAAGAGACCGGCTTCACAGGCTGAACTTTGATTTAAAAAAAAATCAATATTGAGTTTGGTTATTATTTCTAATGTGGGAGAAGCATATGGAACTACTACTTCCAAACACACCTCTTTTTGTAATTAAAAACAGAAAAACACATGCAGATATGTTGCATTTATTTGCTCTTTAAGAGAAATGTTATCTCTTTGCACAGTTGAATTATTTAATTACATTTTTTCTATTGCTTATAAGGTTGACAACTTATAATGTAGGCTGGAATTGTGGGGTAGGCTGGTCCTTTTATTGATATTGTTGATGTTGTACATTGCAGTAGCCTGTACTACAGAAATATGCTTTGTATGTAAAATCATGTTGATACTTTGGGCCATCAGTTCTTCAATTAATAATAACCCAGGCCTGATGTGGTAGGGCTAGTAGAGGTAGTAATGGTTAGCAAGAAACTGTTTCAAACCAGTTTGGTTTGGTGGTTTGTTCTGAAGGAATGGAGTTGTATTGACATGAAATATAAAACAGAGACAAATATGCTACTGGATCAAATATGAATGAAAATACATGCTGCACACTCTACCAGTATAAGATGTGTAGCATTGGTTGCACAACTTTGCAGTATATTTCAAATTACTTTTGACTGACTTGTGTCAGGAAAGGCACAAGTAGTAAAAATGACAAAGGTGAACTCTGCAGCCAGTCCCTCCTGCTCTAAATATGGTCATGAATAGACACAATTGGAAAAAGGCAATCTGAAGAGTCTCTGCTCCAGCCCAGGCACTGCAGCTGCAGTAGAGGAGACGTTTGCCTGGCTACCCAATGAAAGAAGCCTTCTGTTGCATAGTGGAACATGGAGACAGTGACGCCTGTGTAGGCGTGTTGATCAACTGGATATGGGAAAGTTTGAGAAAGGTGGCGCATGGGAAAGGAACTGGAAAGGAGGGAGCAGGGAGAAACGTGTTGAAGCAGCAAGAGAAGAAATCAAGAGAGGAAAGCAGGGAGATAGGAACTTGGGGAGAGAGAAGCAGAGAGACTGAAACGCTGGGAGGGAAACCAGGTTTTTTCATATCATGCTGACTCATCACTATTTGTACATTTTTACTACACTGTACATTGCTTATAATATATTTGGCAAAATGGCTGTAGTGTTAATTTCTGATACCTAATTTCACCAATATCAATACCAATACTGATACCTTAAAGTAATTTTATGTACACTAAAAGGGTGCTTGTTTGCAGGTATTTCAGCTTTGTGATGTGTTCAGGTGTTTCTCTGTGTGCATGGTATTATGTTTCTCACTTCTCAGCATCTAATACAACTTTTGTTTCATAAAACATATAAATTAATAGGATCATTTGAAGAAAGCACCTAGTATTAATATGTTCAGACCGTAGCGATTCTGGGGAAAAAAACTTGAGTATCAGAAAAATTGATACTTTGGAATTGATCTGCCTATCCTTAATTGTTTTTACTGACAGCAGAATAATCCAATGAGCAATCAGCATTCTGTGCTGTTTGGAATGCTTTTTTTACTTTTTCAGATCACAGAAAAAGACACTATATATAATTGTATTATATTCACTTCAAATTCCTCATGTTTGTAATGTTATGGCCTTTATTTCTACATTGACTTCATTTACCCTACTGAGGCATAATACAAGAAAATATACTCGATTTTTTTTCTGTCTGTACTGCACTATATGCCTATGGTACCGCAGCTCAAAGCTGGAGTTTTCACAGATTAGCTCTGCAAAACCCAATGAAATATGCACCTTGACAGATGTGCATCTTTGTTAATGAGTAAGCAGCTGCAATTTTTTCAAATGCATCTATCTCCAATCTGAAACATGTATAATCCAATCTCAAACTTGTATTATACATGACAATTCACCCGCCATAGTGGCTGGTAGATTGGGTAAAATTACAAGGCAGTGTGGAAAACATACCGCTTTTGAAGGATGGCGCCTGCTAATTTTCCACCCTGTCCACTACGCAACCTACAACAACATAGACCCAACAAATCTATAATGAAATTTGTTGTCAACAATTTTTATAATCGATTTCTTGTTGTAGCACTAATATTAGAGCAAAAAAGTGCGAAATCCATGATTTTCTTTTACGAAGGGTGTCTCTCTCATGAGTTCTTCAAAAAAGGAATATCGCTGATTCTATAGCCTGAATAGAGTTTTGTAACAGACAGTACTAATACATTCAGTCGGGCATCCATTTCTGGTCTTCTATTACTCTCTCTAGCCCTATCACAGCCCTCAACAAGGACATACAGTGGTACAATACATAATGGCACAATTCAGTCCAGTACAATTTCACAGCGCTCTGAAAGGATGGCTGCCCAGAAGTATTTTTCCTGTAATAAGGCCTGCATTATGCTCTCGCTGTGGAACCAGACCAAGAACTGACTGAATGAATTGACAAATTATCCAGAATCAGACTGATTATTTGGCAAGTAACAGTGAATCATTTTGAGTCGTAAATTTCTCTGTGAGGTCTACGTTTTAGAACCACCCCCACCAGGTCTACGTTTTAGAACCACCCCCCACCAGGAATGCTGGAGGAGAGAAACTGGCACATATGCTCTTCTACCTAAAAAAAAAAAGGTGAGATACAACCTGATAAAAAACATTCTGAAATGACTTTCCCCTGAAGCGGTTAGCGCTATCACTCCATGACTGGCTGTTATGTTTGGCCCCCGTCCAGCCTATCAGCCCTTACTGTCCGCTTGGTTTAGCACAGTTTGGAATTTGACGGGCAGAAATGAAGGTCCCTCCGATTCAGGGTGTCCTCTATCTTCAAGGACACCCATTGATTAACCGCCTAATGATGGGCATGTGGAAATGGGCAAGGTGTTACTGTGCCTCTGTTAAACCATCAGTCCGTTCTGTGCAGTGTCACAGCCAATGCTTTTGCAATGTAGATTGACCCTAAAATGAGGCTGTTGCTATGGCAGACAGAGGATGCAAATGGGATTGGACTGTGAGGATTAATGGCAAAGCCCTCGTCTCTAAATCTGATGTGTAATTCCACACCGGGCCTCCCTCTGAACCCACAGAGTAGCTAATGACCACAGATCCCTTTGTTTTCCCTCCTATAGAAATGGCAACAATCAGACATTAGTTATTTGCTGAGCCTTGTTTGTTGCTTGGCCTAACACTGGCCATGCAAACCACTAACTAGTCTTGTTTGTTGCTTGGCCTAACACTGGCTATGCAAACCACTAACTAGTCTTGTTTGTTGCTTGGCCTAACACTGGCTATGCAAACCACTTACTAGACTTGTTTTTTGCTTGGCCTAACACTGGCCATGCAAACCACTAACTAGTCTTGTTTGTTGCTTGGCCTAACACTGGCCATGCAAACCACTAACTAGACTTGTTTTTTGCTTGGCCTAACACTGGCTATGCAAACCACTAACTAGTCTTGTTTGTTG
>JACXGM010020916.1:0-17578 GCA_016801145.1 Umbra pygmaea | reverse complement strand
ACAACCGCGGCTTTAAGAGAGTAGGTTTGAAAGCCAGATCAGTATAACAGGGATGCTTATTTTCGCGACCGAATACATGCCTACATTCATTTTTCCTATCTCCACAGTCGATTGGATTTCCACCGTGACGTCAGCGTGTGAAAATTCCCCGCGAAATTTCAAATCTTGCTCTTACACTAGCCTGGCATGTATTAAACATCTCACTGTTCTACAAATGTCTGGGAGAAGCTACTAGCCCCTCCAGATCGCTGTAGGGTGAAGTATCCCTTTAATTTCGTTCATTTTCGCGCAGGCACATTACTTCTATGACCCATTATACTGCTCGGTACTAGTATCTGAATCGTTCAAATCGTTCATTTTTGCGCAAGCGCATTGCTTCTATGATCCAGTATACTGCTCGGTACTAGTATCTGAATCGTTCAAATCGTTCATTTTTGCGCAAGCGCATTACTTTTATGATCCAGTATACTGCTCGGTACTAGTATCTGAATCGTTCATATCGTTCTTTTTGGCGCAAGCGCATTACTTCTATGATCCAGTATACTGCTCCGTACTGGTACATGAGTCGTTCATATCGTTCTTTTTGGCACAGGCGCATTACTTCTATGAATCAGTATACTGCTCGGTACTAATATGTCGTACTAGTACATTGCCCGGTACTGGTACATGAGTCGTTCATTTCGTTCTTTTTCGCACAGGCTCACTACTTCTATGATCCAGTATACTGCTCGTTACTAGTACCTGGATCGTTCATATCGTTCATTTTGGGGCAGGCACATTACTCTATTATTCAATACGATGTAGTTATTGGATTTGCACATGTTTGCTTATCACTGTAGACTGACTTAACTAGTCCGAGCAAATTAATAATTTGACAAATGCACCTTTATCATAGTTTACATATGGATCTGTCTGTTGATCCTATTACATGATTATGTACAAAATTTAATATTTTAAGCTTTATGTTAATTGTTACGAAGTCATATGACGCTGGATATTTAAAATAATGGGTTTACTACACACGTATGTATCCGTATTACTGCTTGGCCACTGAACGTCTTTGTTATAATGAATTGATTATACGGTAGACTGTTACATTTTGCCTATGTGCACAGCCTCAAATGAACAAATGTTTGAATAATATAAAGTTCAGGCTGCGGGGTTGAAAAGAACAACACACTTGACATATACTTATTTTATTGCCTCAAATGTAAAACTTTCTACGAGACGTCGTATGAGATTAGTTCATTATCTTAAATGTTTTTGGATTTGCGCAGGTGCATTAATTCTATGATCCATTAGGCCTATATGGTTAATTAATTTCGTTATTTCCTTCTTTTTTGCGAAGGCTTATTTCTATGATCCAGTACATACGGTATGGATCAGTATACTGATTCTTTTCGTTCATTTCGATCTGCGCATGCGCAAATGAACGATACGAATCAAAATGATTCGTTCATTTGAATGAACGAGATTCAAAGATACGATTCAGTAAAAAGAATCGAACTTCCCATCACTACTGGCTGCATCATTTGGCGAGGGAAGGTGATTACTAATAAGAAAGCCTCTGATTGGCTGCTTCATTAAGCTTACAAAAAAATGCATGATTTGTCTATTTGCCCTTGTTTGATTCCTAAAAAGATCGGAAGTATTAAAACTATTTGACCAAAAACACCTATATTTAGCAAATGCCCACAGCATAATAACTTAATAACGGTGTCGGTGCTCAATACGTTAATTTTTAACCCACAAAAACGATTCTTTCGATAAAAGGATCACATTTGTTTGGGTCCTGTACAATGCATACAACATTTTGATTGGTTAAAACAGACAAGCATTCAAATATTATTGGTCAAAAAGACGACCCCGGTATTGCCAAACCGAGGAGGAAGAAGAAACTGCATATGACATATATAGATTTTAACTTGAGATAAGCAAAAATAAAGCAGGGGAGGGACAAATATTATGGACAAACGTTTTAATACGAGACTATTCATTTAAAAGGCAAAATTGAGCACTGGCCCGAACGGGCACGTGACTATCTTTGTTTACTGGCCCAACGTTAGTTCTTACTGGCCCCGGGCCATCGTTAATGTTGAACCCTGTACCTACTGCAGGTAGCTTAATCTTACCATGGTATGAAATCAGTCCAGAATGATTTTCTGAGCCATTTCTTGTTTTCTTAATTACTATACTGTACATAAAATCCCTTTACACACATACATTTAGCTTCTTTTTGAGAGAAATAAAAAATATGAATACACAGCTAACTAGACAATGCCTGTGCAACTTCAGCCCTACTTTTAAGAGTAGCTCAGACTATTTTCTCCTTTGGAAACTCCATCCTGCATGCATAATGTATACTTAATGAGACAACAGCTCACTGCTGGATTAAATATCAGAAGTATAAAAGGTATTATTTATATCAAATGCGTACATTAAATCAATAATGACATCTGCACTTTTGAAATGTTACCTAACAATTAAACAAGGGGTGGCTTTCCGTGAAATAGTATAACAATGACATACCATGCATTACGCTCATAGGACGTTTAGTTATTGAAAAGTGTTCGCCAGGCAGATCTGCCTTGGAGGCAGAAGTCATTTGATTGGTTGATTAAAAACTGAGGGAGTGCAATACAACATGATAACCTATGACATATAAATATTTACGTTTTAAATTGAAATTGTTCATGCTTTATTGTCTTAAAGGATTGACCATTCAACAATTGAAAACTAATCAATGAATTGTGTATGATTTTTTATTGATATCTCACAAAGGATATAATTTATTTCAATTGTTACTTTTCTATGTAGAGAATCAGTTAATTTAATGAGAGTTATCTTTAATGTAAATAAATACAAGTAATGTTTTTCATTGTCTTTAGTTTTATGGTCACATAATGTCTTGTAATTCTGTGTCACATCTTCTCACATAACATAACTTCCAAGTTTCACATGTGCTTAAATGTTTTATCATGTATGCACATGGTTAGACATGTGAATATAGCATGTGATCACTTGCTTACACGTGTGAACACATGAATCTCACGTGATCACATTTAGTTATCATGTGTTTACATGTGCACGTATGTATGCACATGTGACAACTACATTTTCCATAAGGGTTGGTCTGAAAATGAAATAGTAGCCAGTTGTTGCCTATGGTGGAATCATCTACTGTAGATAACTGGCTCCAGAACGTCATGAGCATACAGAGGCTGACTTACTAATTTTTTCGCTGGTTACTGTTAAAAAATGACACCTTTTTGATATAATAATGATGACTACTACAAGTACTTGCTAGATACAAAAACATTTATTTAGTTGAAATCTCCGGTCGATCCACAAGCCATCAATATGTAGGTATCAAGAAAACACCCTTTCTGAGACTACTTATGAAAGAGCCTGCGCTAGCTCACAGAAGATAATGGTATCCCTGGGAGTCCACTCTAGTCCATAACCAGTCTTAATCTGCATCCAAGATTTTAGCCCTGTGTGCATTGGACTGAACTAGATTGAACGTTCCCTCAATGCCAAGTGGCAGACCTTACCATAGTACCAAGGGAAAGGTCGATAATTGCAAATTCCGCCCACCGGGCATAAATCCAGCTCAAACAGGCCTATTGATAGCTCTGATGCTAAATAATTCCCTTAGCATTGGCTGAAAACCATCAATTGTGGGTGTGCCCAACAATTTCCCCAAACCAAGTCGTAGTCAATGCCTCACTGTAGAAAAAAGTGGACTGAACATCACAATATACAATGGCTTCAAGGACTTTCTTATATGCCAGGCAAAACCATCCAGGGACTTCAGAATCGATGCCAAGGATATGGCACTGTGCACAAGGCCTTTTTAAATACCCAATCCCTTGGAAACGTCTGATAACACAGCATACAAGAGCCCTTGATTGTGCGCTCAGCGCACACATAGTTTCCATTCAGTGTTGTTTTTTTTGGCCGACTCTGTTATTGAGGGCTTGGACCTTAATTCCAGTCCAATCTTTTGTGCTCTCGTATCTACCTTGCTTGGCCCTGAGCTGAAAAGGTTGAATACTTCGTTGGCTAGATAGTAAGTCACATTTTTATAGACAGTGAATAGACAATGCACTCTATGGCTCCATTGCAACATATAGGCAGGACTTAACTCACCCTGGCAGGTTAGCGTTGCATTTCGTACAATGCCACTAATGGGAGATTACATGCACCTGAGAAAGAATAAACCTGTGAATATATCAGTGATTCAGCAGTAGATTTTCTGTGGTAAACATATTTTATTTCAGTTGTAAGGAATTATTGTCAAATGGATTAATTGCTCTTAGTCTTCTTAAAAAGATTTCGTTGTTGATAAGAACAACCAGAGAAATTGTCTTGATAAATGTTGGCTGAAATCAGGGCTAAGAGATAATATCTGATTTAGGGAGCTGTAGCTACATCAATGGCCAATGCCGGTTGCCATTGAGATCAGTTGTGTGGGGGATTATAACATTTATTGATGGTTAATTAGAGATCAGCTTGGGATAATCTAGTGGTCATTCAGAGTTGTAGTAGGCCCTAAAGGTCTGTTGGTAGACCATGCAGCGTTGGCACAATGCATATAAATGTTTTATCTGAATATTTACTGTATACACTAGCCTTTCTGCATTTCACTGGTGCCTACTAAAAGTACTGCAAATCTTACATAAACATAGTAATTTGTGCATCTATATTTTATGGAAAGTCAGAGCAGTATAATACATTTGACAGATCATTTGAGCACTAGTAAAGGTTACACAATTGATATCCAGAATAAATGCCTGCATTACACTGCTACAGCAGGACTTGTTTCCTGGCAGTAGGGTAATGGGAAGTTACATCACTATGTATTTTGTAATGTTAGCATATGTTGAAGACACTCTTGAATAATATGTAAATCCAATGGTACATCCCATAAATGGAGTGAGACTTGGAGTAAGAGAAACAATTCTTCTCAGTAATTATTGTAATATTAGAGAAAATCTGGCCACCAACATGCATACAGTGCCTTGCGAAAGTATTCGGCCCGTTTGAACATTTTGACCTTTTGCTACATTTCAGGCTTCAAACATAAAGATATAAAACTGTAATTTTTGTGAAGAAGCAACAACAAGTGGGACACAATCATCAAGTGGAACGAAATATATTGGATATTTCAAACTTTTTTAACAAATAAAAAACTGACAAATTGGGCGAGCAAAATTATTCAGCCCCTTAACTTTCAGTGCAGCAAACTCTCTCCAGAAGTTCAGTGAGGATCTCTGAATTATCCAATGTTGACCTAAATGACTAATGATGATAAATAGAATCCACCTGTGTGTAATCAAGTCTCTGTATAAATGTACCTGCTCTGTGATAGTCTCAGAGGTCAGTTGAAAGCACAGAGAGCATCATGAAGAACAAGAAACACACCAGGCAGGTCCGAGATACTGTTGTGGAGAAGTTTAACACCGGATTTGGATACAGAAAGATTTCCCAAGCTTTAAACCTCACAAGGAGCACTGTGCATGCAATAATATTGAAATGGAAGGAGTATCAGACCACTGCAAATCTACCAAGACCCGGCCGT
Source organism: Umbra pygmaea (assembly GCA_016801145.1). Taxonomy (NCBI): domain Eukaryota; kingdom Metazoa; phylum Chordata; class Actinopteri; order Esociformes; family Umbridae; genus Umbra; species Umbra pygmaea. Next base: position 11,994 of record JACXGM010020916.1, on the reverse strand, counting down.
CCCTCTAAATTTTCAGCTCATACAAAGAGAAGACTGATCAGAGATGCAGCCAAGAGGCCCATGATCACTCTGGATGAACTACAGAGATCTACAGCTGAGGTGGGCGAGTCTGTCCATAGGATTACAATCAGTCGTATACTGCACAAATCTGGCATTTATGGAAGGGTGGCAAGAAGAAAGCCATTTCTGAAAGATATCCATAAAAAGTGTTGTTTAAAGTTTGCCACAAGCCACCTGGGAGACACACCAAACATCTGGAAGAAGGTGCTCTGGTCAGATGAAACGTTATGTTTGGCGTAAAAGCAACACAGCTCTTCACCTTGAATACACCATCCCCACTGTCAAACATGGTGGTGGCAGCATCATGGTCTGGGCCTGCTTTTCTTCAGCAGGCCCAAACCATGATGCTGCCACCACCATGTTTGACAGCATCATGGTGGCAGCATCATGGTTTGGCAGCATCATGGTTTTGGCCTGCTTTTCTTCAGCAGGGACAGGGAAGATGGCTAAAATTGATGGGAAGATGGATGGAGCCAAATACAGGACCATTCTGGAAGAAAACCTGATGGAGTCTGCAAAAGACCTGAGACTGGGACGGAGATTTGTCTATCAACAAGACAATGATCCAAAACATAAAGCAAAATCTACAATGGAATGGTTCACAAATAAACATATCCAGGTGTTAGAATGGCCAAGTCAAACTCCAGACCTGAATCCAATCGAGAATCTGTGGAAAGAACTGAAAACTGCTGTTCACAAACCCTCTTCATCCAACCTCACTGAGCTCGAGCTGTTTTGCAAGGAGAAATGGGCAAAAATGTCTGTCTCTCGATGTGCAAAACTGATAGAGACATACCCTAAGCGACTTTCAACTGTAATCGCAGCAAAAGGTGGCGCTACAAAGTATTAACTTAAGGGGGCTGAATAATTTTGCACGCCCAATTTTTTCAGTTTTTTATTTGTTAAAAAAGTTTGAAATATTCAATAAATTTTGTTCCATTTCATGATTGTGTCCCATTTGTTGTTGATTCTTCACAAAAAATTATAGTTTCATATCTTTATGTTTGAAGCCTAAAATGTGGCAAAAGGTCGAAAAGTTCAAGGGGGCCGAATACTTTTGCAAGGCACTATACAACTCCATCCATTTGCAAATAAGAATTGTTCATCACATCACATTTAGTTTTTGCCTTTTGTTTATTATGGATTAAGAAAACATGCGCCAGCACATTTCTCCATGTAAAGTTCAAAGCCTCCATTACATTGCACCTGAGGACATTGTAAAACAATCTCAACCCATATATAACACATTCCAACACCATTTATTATAAGCTTTTGCCATGCTTTAACGATATTCATTACGTCGCAATACTGCAATGATAAATGTTTTGGTGGCAGACGTAAGCATTTCATCAATGTTTATATGCTGCATATTTTGTATGGGTAATGAACGTGTCATGAAATCATTTGATTTATTGTAAACTACATAAAAACCCAGAGGTACGGTGGGAGTGTCTACAGTTCTCAAATGTTTTTTATCATCCAGGTATTACACTGCCGAGGGCATAACAAAGTGCTTTGGGACACATTCATTAAAATGATTGACTAAAAGTCGAAGGATTCTGTAAGTAAGCAACCTCATTTATTTGTTGTTCTTCCATAGATAGTACACATATTGCACTACTTTCAAGTTGTTATTAATTGTACAATTTGGTAACGGAAATAGTAGCAAGAGGACCGTTAGAAATCTACTGTGGTTGGTCCAAAATGGGGTCGTGGAACATTTATTTCGGTTTTGGGTAGGGCCGTGTGTTTCTAGTAGGGAGGAGGGCAGCTTTTCTAATTGCAGGTTTTGCTATATAATATCTTCCATCCTAGCAGGTTTTCTCATCTGGTTGCATTGCAACTCCTCTATCGGGTTTAGTACTTCTATCACACCCCACATTTTTCTTTGGTTCTACTATACCCAGTATTTGAAGTGGAGAAAAAAAAACAGGTAACAGCACTCCCCTTATTCCCTCGCAACAGAATCGACTGGTATCAAGAAAACATGAAGTATCACATTTAAATTTTTACAGTGTTTAAATGATACTATGAGATATTGCTTTTGTTTATGATATTATGTGTGTTTATTTTTAAAAGGGTTAGAGGGACAGTGAAAGATATTGGATAGCATTTGTGCAGGTGGACTCAAGTGATATTTAGCAGGCCTGCACATGTTTAATATTCAGAAATATAGAGGTCATATCATTCGCTTGTAAACAAGCATATTGGAATCATACTGGTGTCTAATTTCTATATGTTTGCTTTATCTACAATAGTTGAATAGTGAACATTTAAGTAGACAATTAAATTGTATTATCTGATTTATTTTTAATGGTAGCATTTCAGCAATTAGTAAACATTTTTGGGAGTGACAAATACTGTTACAGAACATGATATTTACAAACTTACAGAAAAAGCATCAGTATGCCTTGGGAATAAACTAATTAACTGATGAACTAATTGATGAACTGATTGATCTGTAGATCTTCTTTCTTTGCCAGGCACAGTTAGAAGTTTACATATATAGAAAGGCAGAAATTTGGATTGCAGAGATTGCTAAACTGAATACACTTTAAGAACTGTTATTAAACTTATTGTTAATGTGGGTGTTTCATGTAGTATGGGGAAAGCTAGCAGCCTGCTTTATAGTATAAAGCTACATAATCAAGGGGCTCTGTCTGGTATTTACTCGCCACATAATCTCCCAAGTCCAGTTATTCAGAAACCCTTATATTCTGCCTTAATCTGAATGTCTTTCCTTGACCTGAAACCTAACATTTCAATTTAACTCCAAATATTTATAATTTAACCAAAATCATGTATTACCTTTTAGGTATATGGTTCAGTCAGCTCCCAATTAACATCCCAGCATGGAAACTACACACAGCAAAAAAAAGGAATTTCATCCAGAGATTGCCAAGCCAAACTGTCTGTACTGAATACCAGATTGTAGGGTTTTTTTCCAACACAGGATTGACAAACTCATTTCATTGTGGTCTTAAAAACACCAACCACAATGTACATAGCAAATTGTTCAAAGTTAATCTTGAGTACAGAGTTACATTTAGTGTTGTCTTATGTCGGTGTCATGCATTTGCACAGAAAAGTAGGTGGAAAACGTACAGTATTGTATGTTTATAAATCATTTTGAATATTGCATCAATGTGAAAATATTGGATTTTTCCCACATCTCCCTATAGTATGCCGCCATCTCTTATGGCAGTGTACTGAGACAGGCAGAGATAGTGAGCTCTGCTCATCTGGTTCGTGAACCCTCAACCTTTTGACCCATAACCTTGAGGGGTATCGACACAGCCACAAAACCCTCCTGAAATGTCAACATCCATGTCCACATTTATACACATAGGATTGCTGCAGTTATGTGTGGCAGTAATAAATTATTTTGAGTAAATTTTATGAGGGAGGAGGGTTTTCAAATTTGTTTCTTTGTATAGTGAGTGGGGGTCAAGTGAAAGCATTTTTGTGTGGGAGGGGTGGTTTCTATTTGTTTTTCATATTTTGTCTGACCTTAACCATAAAAGTATGACTTTCGCTATAGATCCAGAAGCTTCTGTGCATATTTATTCTGTATGCATTTTTTTACTTAGTAGGCTTGTCAACATACGCAAGTTTGACCTCTGTGCATGGCCCGTTAACACTGAATAAGCTAGAAATAATGCTAATATTGCTATTGTTTCATGAGTTAACATGAAACATTTTGATCTGCCTATCTTGCCAGTCGTACTCTTAGTTAGCCAAAATACAATTGATGACAAAATAGTCACTTTGACCTCATTTCGAGCACTCTGCTGTGATATCACTGCATTTGGACATTTCTCAGATCTATGTAATGTGAGTAGGAAACATTTGTCCTTTAGAGGCTTGAAATGTTTAGACATGTGCACCAAAATGATACATTCTCAATGATACTGTACATTGTCACTGTGTTTCACGGTGTATCCACAGCTCTTTGCATGGTCACAGTTCTTCAACAAAACAAAATGACTTTTTCTCTCACTCTTCAGAAGATATAATTACTTTTTGAATTGTCAGAGTATAGGGGCTTTGCATTTATTTAGTTTCCTGTGCGTGCGTGTTTTCTTTCATTCTAGCCTATGGTGCCGATGTTAACATGAAAGCTCCCTGGTAAGAATTCCTAGGAGATTTTATGTCAGAAGTTTATATATACGTGGATTTCATAATAGCACAAAGTAAATGTTTATTTATATATAAAAAATAAAGGTTGTGGCATTGGTCCCTGTACTTCCTTCATCGGTATTACCCAATACAGCACCTACGGTAGTTATGGTCCACAATGATTGCTGGTGATGACCAAGTCGCCGGCCTTAGCACCCTATTGGACGATACAATCTTTTGGATCAATGCTTTACTACACAGTGCTGATAATGTCCTGCATCTCTATATAACAGCAATTTTCTGTCTACATGAACAGGCAACGTGGGCTTTTAAAATTGCATAAAAGAAGACTGATGGTACAGAGATTGAAGGGCATGTCAGAATTGATCAGACTGCATTCAGATTTAATTGAGCCTTGTCGCCCCTCACATTTTCCCTCCAGCCTTAAAAGAAATCATTCTAATGTGTCATTATCCATGGTCTTTGGACTTTTTTGTATGTATAATAAAGTATTTTCAATGATTAATATGCCCATTGAAATCTATTACTGTGAAACATTTCAACCCAACATGCAGTGATTGGTCATTTGAGACGATAGGGAAAATGGACACCAAAATGTGAAATGTCTTAGCCATATCCACCCATCTCCTGCTCTCAAACCAAGACTTTTCTCTTGAATTGCTGAAATATTGCACCTTAGAGACTCACACGCCCATCCATTGTGCCCATTTAGAGTGCAGTATAAGACAGGTGGTGCAAATACAAGTCCCTGTTATCATATGCGTCACAGCCTGAATAGGGGGAAATGGGCACCTATTAAATAGTCATGAGGATAACAGGCCTAGTATTCATCTCAATGATCAGAAATGTAATTGTACTCTGCACGATTCAACATGTAACTGTCTTAAGGTTTGACTGAATTCTCACGTAGCACTAATGTGAACTTTCAATTAAATCAATCTGCTGAGAATTGATTCATTCCTGTATGTTTATATCAATAACGAATTTATTCATGAATTAATTATTATGCATGAATCAACTTAAAATTGAAATTCTCTTGAGGTTTCAGAAGGATATGCTGGGATAGACATTATCATTAGATTAATGTAAACTTGCTATGTCTTGCCTGATACCAGCTGCAGTAGCATGTGTTACTCTCTTGAATGCTGACCCCAGGAATAGAGCGATGTAAACAAAAGAGCAGTGAACATCATTTGAGTATTAATGTTAATTTCCAATTCATATGTCATTTAGCAGACACCCTTCTCAAAAATGACTTTTCCATACTATTTGAAACTTGTTTTTGTTTAATTGACTAGAATTGGCCATTACATTGTGCACGCTGCACCCAAACTGAACATCTATGAAACCCAAATTCTGCCACAAAAATAATGTAGAATATTGAGTGATTGTATTATGATGCAAAATAGCGCGTTACTTAATTTGTAATATTGTGTGGTCATATTAGATAATACAGGTCCAAGCGTTGTGGAGGTAATTTAACTGGGGCCCAGAGACTAATTTGGTAGGCTTACCTAACCACCTCTGAACTGTAATTGTATGCTATTGCATAATAATAAATGAGCTATTACATATGGGCTAGTAATGCTGGGATAAGACATTCAAACACTGTGTAACAGCTCTTCATAATCAGAACATGAACTTATCAAATTTCTTTAAATATTTGAATAATATTTATACAATTATATTGTTTGTTAGAATGTTGTTTAGTATCCATTCGAATTGAAAGGTTTATCAATATGTTATATACATACAGTATTAGTTGGTCTGTAAATCTTAATGATGCACTTTGTAACTTTCAATTAATTTGTCAGGGCTTTGTGAAATTCACAGTATCTTAAATAATTGCATGTATATGTTTTATATATATACTTTTTTATTGGACAGTACAGGGACAATATAACCAATTTAAAAAAATACATAAAATATATACAAAATATACATTTCTAGCTAGTTAGATATTGTGAAATATTGATTTTGCTGCGCAAATATTGTCTATATTTTGTATTACTAGTAGATGTTTGCAACTACTGGATGCAGTATGAACATTCCTAACATTTACTACTCCAGTATTTGTTTGGGTTTTTCAACAAAGTCACATAATGCAGGTTTAAGTAATGTGAAGATGTCCTAAACATTTTATCATCCCACTAGATTTCATGTATTGTCAATTTCATGTGTGCAATCAAAGTAACATAAACTATTTTCTCTGTCTAGATTTGGAATTGTCCTCCACAGAAATGAACCGGCACTCCACAAGATTGACCTGGAGACTACGTCGTCGATGAAGAACATCAGCCTGGCTGAGTACAACTGTATCCCCAGGTCTCTGGCTTACACCCACCTGGGCGGCTACTACTTCATCAACTGCCGGCCTGACACCACGGGTGCCACCCAACCCCAGCTTATTGTGGATAGCGTGACGGACTCCGTGATTGGACCCAATGGGGATGTCACCGGCACCCCATACGTGTCCCCAGACGGTCACTACCTGGTCACGGTGGATGACCGTGATGGTCTGATGAGGATCCAGCGTGTTACTGTGCGGGGAGAGATTGGCAAGCCCTTCGACATCCACACCAACCTTCACTTATCCGATGTGGCCTTCCAGCCGTCATTCACAGAGGTCCACCAGTACGTCATATTCGGAAGTTCAGGACGCCAAACGGACTCTCTGTATGTCGAGTTGAGCACAGGAAATGTTAAAATGATCAAGAGCCTAAAGGAGGCCATCAAGGCATCCAATTGGCCATGGAGCAGTAAGAACCGCATGATGACTGGCAGTGGACTTTTTGGACAGTACCTGATAACCCCGTCCACGGAGTCTGTCTTCATCCTAGACGGTCGTCTCAACAAGCTCAACTGCGAAATCACCGATATTGTCAAAGGCAATGTAGTTGCGTGGGTTGGCGAGTCGTAGGCCATTCTGCTTCAAGACTCGTCCTGTGTTATTATTAAGGTACAGTTGCACTGAATTAGGTTGTGGATATTTAATTTATTGGATGTGATGAAAAAAGTACGCAATTTTCTAAACCAAATATTGATCGTTCAAAACCGTATTGGACGTTGGGACCTTCATTCCAAAATATAGGGAGTGATTTTTGCGTTGTTTGCTAGCCAAGTCTTGGTTGCTCTACAAGATCTTCTATGTGATCTTGGTTGAAATTAGCTGAATATTAGCTTTTTCTTCAATTGCAAGTCTTGCTAATACAAATTGATGGAGATATCTCAGTAATAAATTCAACTGAGATTCTGCTAAAACAAGGGAGAATTAATGTATAGACAATCCCCCTCAGTCTCGTCTACACCCATTCCTTTTTTCCTGTGCCTTGAAGGAAAACATGCTCCAAAAGAAGAATTAACGTAATTATCCCCTTTGCGGCTGCAGATTACACTTTCTTCTATTTGACCTTGCTACATGATGAGAGATGCTGCAAAATCCACGTTTTTTCATCATTTTTGTCTCGAACAGACACGGGGTTCCATTTTGGGTTAATTAAAATGAGCTCTTGCTGAGATCATTTCTCGTTTGAAGTGGAGACGGAGACATTGAGTAGGGCAGCGGGATGTAGTGCTGCTTTGTCACCTTTTGTCTCCCAGAGTCATCCATAGAGCAAATTATTTGAATGCGATATGTCCAACATTTCAATACTCATCAATAATGTTAATACATGTATCGTTATTTACATATACATATATATATATATATATATATATATATATATATATGCTGGATATATTATTTAATGTTTCCAACTATGATTTAGAAGATCAGTGTGAATATATACATTATATATATATATACAGTATATATATATATATATATATATGAATGTATTTGAATTTGAAAAATAACCCTGGCCCAGTCATACGGTATGGCAGAGTGCACTTGCATATTCTCGATCAACTCTGCCTATTGTTAGCAAATGCATAATTAATATTAAAGTGAAAGAAAAAAGCTATTTGTTTAGTTGAAAGTGGGGTTTTGCAGTTGTAGATAATAGAAAGGCTTTGAGTTTGTGGGTGTAGTGAGTATATATACTGTATATATAGTGAGAGACCCAGGTCTATATGCTTCAAATGTGAGTCACGTTTCTTTTCAAATCAAGGTGGAGAATAGTTGGATAAATCCATTGTACTTATGAGACCCGGTAAACACATGGCCCCTCGTGCTTTGGACGCAAATTATACCCTTTTCACATATACAATACCGGTAAAGTGCTGTATCGATAGTGGATAGGTTTAACATTTCAAACAATAAGAAATATGACATCTCTGAAGCAGGTACACCCTTTCATACATTATAATTCTGTGCCGGCATAGAATGTTAGAAACGGTTTCCCAGACAACAGAAAACATTTTGATTTATTTGCTGCCAGCAGAAAACCACTTCTGGTTTTATATCAAAATAGCATACATATTGAATTGGATAATACCGGTATGTTATTCAGAAATTCCAAGAAACATACCAAAGGATCATCTTCAAACATTTTACGATATAGAAAAGGCACAGGACAGGAGATGGTCAAACTTTACAAAAAAGAAGAGACAACTTCATACATTAAATATGCATCAGAGGAAATTGTATTTCTTAAGAATGGTGACCATGTAAATTAGTTTTAATAGGCTAATAACATTTTGAAAGGATTTCTTATTCGTAATCTTGCCTACCTGGTGAGTTTGTGATTGGATGACTAAAGACTTGATTTAACCACTGTGTGAATTTGGTTTTAAGAGCTGCAGATAATAAAATGCTACTGTACAGTGTGCATTGAAGCTGTAACAACAATTGATCACAGAGCTGGAACGGGGCGTGTTCATATTGTCTAGAAAATGCAGCGTTTTTCTAACTTCATACATCAATAGCATCGTAATAACAGACCATCTCTATGTCAACTATAATTTCTTAATGATATATCCTTCCCTGTCTGAGCATATACTGTATAATCGATATAGTGGTGGTATGTTGTGTTAAGAAGCTAGTCTTTTAAGTATGAATCTAGGAGAATCATATTCAAGACTATAAGAGATCCCAACATCTGCTCCGAGATCACTTCCTTCTCAGCTGTGATACATACTGTAGGTCACTGGTTAATCATCAATAGCAATGGATTCAGATCGCAACCTAAATTCACACCGCATCAAGAGGAAATGTAAGACACTCCCAATTTCCATTGTCTCATATTAAAGTTCAATCTCCCTAACGTATTTTAACAGATTTCTTTTTTAGAGAAGCGGCAGAACAAGCAGGCAGCTGCATTAATGCAGCTCGATATTTCATTCACCAATGTGGTTGCCTGGTGATGGTCTTTGGTGCCGCTTCGGATACAACATTTCTTTACACACTAGATGAATGCCAGCACCGTGGCATTTCGAATACATCTCCAGAATGCCGCAGTGTACCTTTACAGACTATGCCGGAACCGAAACGGTTTGGACCCGCCACAGTCCATATGTCTGATAGGGGCTTTAGATTCTTGTGGAGGACACATTCTATGCATTTTCACCATAGCAACACAAACCACGATAACTAATATGTTTATCTTGTATTTTTCAAATCTAATGTTGGACCTTTGTTCGTGTAATTAACAAGCCCATTTTCTGTTCCTAATTTAGGTAATTCATTATATATATATTCTTATATATATTCTTTGATTTGGTTATTAAAATTTCAGTGTGTTTTTATCTCTTTTTTTCTTTCATATTCATTTGGGTGCTGCCCTCTAATACATAAAGGACTGTACTGATTACCTGTCACTTTTCTTATTTGGTTCTGTATAGCAGCAGAGTTGACTGCCACCCCTAACATGTTAATTTTCATTTCAATTAAGTTTTGAGGGCACTGTTCATTATTTTGAGTGAATACACGCCCATGTTTTAAAAAGCGTTTACAGCCCAAGTGTCATCTTGCTATCCTTGACCAAGTACATTGTGATGTCCCCTACTGAGGTGTTGTCATTTCCATTAGAGCCGTGTACTGTCTTTTAATTCATGTGGATGTTATTTATGTAGAGAAAACGCTTGACAATTTTACCTGACAATAAAATCTATACCTTCAAAAATACATTTGAAAATGCCAGAATGTCCTTTCTGTGGTAAATATACTAAATGTAAATGACCCCTGTATTGAAATACTTTGTGATTTTAAGCAGCCACCGGGATTTGAACCTCGGACCGCTTGATCTGGTCACACTATGACATTCAAAGCACTTCCCTGGATTTTCACAGCCTAGCCTCTCCTTGCACATGGTTCACTGAGCTTTTCCCTACAGATCCACAGTGATTAGGTGCTGCCTGGTCTCATCAAAGAGCAGGACCTGCTTCTGCCGCTGCACCCCGATGATAAGCCCAACTCGTTTTTCTGCTCTTACTCGTAGAGTCCGATACATTACATTAATAGTCTCCTTTGCTCGATCCCTTTAATAAAATTGCCCAGAGAATACATAACTCTGGCGAGCAAAAGGAGCTGGCAGTGCCTTAATTATCTATTGTCAAGCTCTTCATCTTTCAGTGCATTTCTACATACTAGAGAATATCTCCCCTTCACTCTTCATTCCTAGTCTCTGCACTCCTGTTATCTGCACTTTTGGGTGGTATCGGTTGATTAGGGTAGGATGACGTCAACAAGAAAGTAAATACTTAACTTTAAACCATTTAAATTTCGTGTATATTCATTTTCAGATTAGATCCTGTTCTGCAATATTAATCTGAGCTGGTTATACAGTCAGTGTGTCTATAGGGTTCAATCTGATTAATAGATTGATATTCAACAGAGTGTCCTCTTTGTCAGCTTAACTGGCATTGTGAGTATTTTCCTTTAGCCTGCCTCCTTTTTAAGTCATCATGCAGACTCACTTTGGTATTTGGAGGATGTGACCCACAGGCACCAGAGCCCAGACTGTGTGATAAGATGATGGCAGTGTCACACCTTGTCCCCTCAAGCCTCCAGTGTCATGCTGGGCCTGCTGTCGTCATTGGGGCATAACACCAGGGCGTGTGAACACACATAACTGACAGTGGAGATACACACACGCCCTCCTCCGCATGCCTCAGATGCACTGGTGCGACGCTGCATGTGTTAAAGAAGCCAAGCGTTCTAACAGCTACCCCCACATTTCATACATCTGCCCTTTACTTGAAAATACTTTCACTTAAAAATAAAATGTAATTGATTCTCTTTAACAATGTATGAAAAATTCTATGCAGGTGTTTAATACTTGCATTAAACAGTGTTACAGGTTTCTCTTGAGAAAGAGGTCTTCTCACCTCAACCTTCTCATTTGAATGTAGTTGACATATCACTGCCTTTTTTATGCTGAACAGATTTGCCTCGAGGTCTTTCTGGATAGTTTTGCTTTCAAAAAACGTGTGACTAACTTTACAACATTTTACCAATTGTTGTATATCACAGTTTGATGCTGAACTGTGTTGAATCCATTTCTCAATGTGAATGTAACGATTCCCAGTTCCCCTTCCCTGGACATTGCCACTTCCTTATTCCATCCCGCTCAGAACTACAGTTCCCATACATCAGTTCTACTTCCTGTGGACTACACCTTCCCTAGTCATACTTCCTCAGAACTACAGTTCCCATACCCGGACTCAATTATTATGATTCACCACACCTGCTCACTCCATTTTGTATTTAAGCCACACTCACCCATAGCCTCCTTGCGAGGTATTGTAAGTACAAAGATTCTTATTACTGAGCATTTCTTCTTTCATGTGTTGATGTTATTCTGGTCTGACCCCTGCTTTGTTTTTGACGTATTCTGCCTTGGATAATCCTTTGTA
>JACXGM010020915.1:0-17536 GCA_016801145.1 Umbra pygmaea | reverse complement strand
CATTTGTGAATTTTCTGTGCTTTTAAATTTTTGTGTGTGCATTTGTGAATTTTCTGTGCATTTGTGTATCCTGTGTGTGTATTTATGAATCATGTGTGTCCATGTATGAATCATGTGTGTGCATGTATGAATCCTGTGTGTGCATATGTGAATGTATTGTGTGCATTTATCTTTATTGAGACTGTTTTAGCTCCATAGTTTACTACAGTGTACTCACCCTCAACCTGTAATGGTTAGCAGAGTCCAGGTCATCTATTAAAATTGTGTTTCCCAGGAGGCTCCCAAACACTGGCGGGAAAATAAGAATTATTTGAAGAAAAATTACAACAAACTACTACCAGAATATTGTTTGAAACCAATCACATGACCTCCACCTTTTACTGTCTGTGAATGCTTTATTTCCCCTCAAGACAAAGTCTCGTGGAATTCGAGAGAGACCCACAAGTTAACACATTACAATTGTGTCTTGTCCGGACGTTGGCTCAAGCAGATTTGGAAAATATTAATGAAAACACATTGTTATCTATCATAGTGTAAAAAGACTCTAAGCTCCCGATTCTGGACCCCACGTGCACCCCCAGAGATGGGGGATCATAATCAACTCTGGAACTCAAAGCCAGTCCCACTCAGTTTTCTTCAACCCTGTAATTTGGAACTAATGTAGATCTTAGACACCAAGTGTGTGCATTAATGAGGTAGAACAGACAACCAGCAGGCTTCAGACCTTGCAGAGTTGAATATCCCTGCTCTAGAGAATTCTGACATACCCTTCTGACAGCTCTCTGCATTCTCCAGGAAAATAAGGACGTCTAGAGCAAGTACGGGGTTCCCAATTGGATTAAAGCAGGCCTGACCTTTTCTTATGTGAGGTAAGGATCTGGAAAAGAAACAAGTGAAAAGAAACAGCAGGTTAATTAAAAGAGGAATTTTTTTTATTATGTATTTATTTATTGACAATACAACAGAAAACAGGAGAAGCAAAACATGTTACAGGGCTAGATTTTCAATTTTATACTCCCTTTCCCCCAGGCTCACCCTACCACCACCTCCCCATCCACCCACCGTATACCCAAACCCCCACAAAGAATGCCACTGCGGATATCTCGCACACATGTAATAAGATCTGACAACAGAAAAAAATAATAATAATAATCAGCGGGGAGCCTGCACAACCCCTCAAAGTATCCAATATTTATCAAGGAATTTAGAGTTTGAATCCCTTTATGGCGAAATTGATGTTCTCCAGTAGCAAAAAGGAGAGAACATCACTTAACCATTGTGAAACTACGAGGGGCTGAGCAGAATTCTGCATTGTGCCAGCAATGTAGCGAAGGCAATGTAGTGAAGGCAATGTAGCGAAGGCAATGTAGTGAAGGCAATGTAGCGAAGACAATGTAGCGAAGGCAATGTAGCGAAGGCAATGTAGCGAAGGCAATGTAGCGAAGGCAATGTAGCGAAGGCAATGTAGCGAAGGCAATGTAGCGAAGGCAATGTAGTGAAGGTAATGTAGTAAAGGCAATGTAGTAAAGGTAGTGTAGTGAAGGCAATGACACCTGCATTATTATTATTAAGTAAGCGCGGACTCCCTGAAATACCAAACACAGCAATCAAAGGACATATGGTTAAGTGAATCCCAAGGACTCTAGACAAAATATTTCATATTGCATGCCAATAATCCTAAAGTTTAGGACAGGTAAAAAACATATCGTGACATAAATGAAACCTGTGTGAGACAAAGATGGGAGCCAGAGGAGGTGGAGCTTAGTCTTTCCATTACACCATCCTAAATCTCACTGGAGAGTACACAACCCATCTCTGACTCCCAGACAATTAAATTTTATCAGTGGAATATTTATCACATGACATTATCCAAGAGTACACCCGTGAGATCAGAGATTTCTGTAGAGGTGAGATGGGTAACAATCCAGGACCCGTGTAGAGGGCAGATGGGGAAAGCCAGTAAATTCAAAAGAGATAAAATGTCTCAGCTGTAAATAACAGTAAAAAAGTGAGAAGGCAAATCAAATTTAGCAGCCAAGTTATGGAAACTAGAAAAGGTTCCATCCACATACTGATCCAAAAACATTTTAGTAGCTTTCCTTTTCCAGTGGAGAGAAGGATTTTTTGCGTCCGAGGGGGGAAACATATGACTGTTAATGACGGGACCCATGATAGGGAAGTAAACCGAAAATGATGGCGAAACTGATACCATATTTGTATAGTTGATAAAACTACAGGATTGTCAGTATAATGGGAGGAGATGTAGGGAGACTAGAACATAATAGAGCAGGAAGGGATGAGGAGTAACAGCACACCACTTATAAATAACAGCACGATAGGAGTACAGTATGTAGCCAGAATAAACATTTCTGGATTTTGGCTAGAGATGTGCAGATGGACTATTATTTAATCCACAACCGCATCACAAAACTCATCCATCTGCACCGCCACCCACCAGATTTGTATTAAAATATTATTTTTGATTAATTGCCAAAGGACATTGGTAAGAACAGAGTGATAGAGTAAAAAAGATACATAGATTTAGGTAAACTGTTCATTTTCACAGCGTTGATCTTCCCTGTTAGTGATAAGGGGAGATTGTCCCACTTCAAGAATCCCGCCTTCATCTGAGTAAGGAGGGGTGAGAAATTGGCTGAGAAGAGCACTGGGAGTGAGCAAGTCACTCTTTGGTATTTAAAATTGGCATGCCTCAGCTGGAATGGCAAGTCTGTCTGTTGTAGTCGAAGGGCAGCTGGGTTAATTGGGAAGCATTTGCCCTTTTGAAGATTAAGTTGATACCCCGAGAACAAACTATATTTCTCCAAGAGTTCAAGGATGGTAGGTAGAGAGGTGACTGGATTATGCACATAAATAGATTGTCTGCATTTAGGGATCACTAACATTCAGAAGGTTTCGGAGCTAGCCGTGGTGCTGAATCCACCTGTTGTGACTTTAAATCACTGTGTGGGAGTTGTCAGGTTTGCTCCCTCAAAAGTTGCAACATCTGTGGCATTGCACTGTGTGATAAAACTACAAAATCTGGTTGCAGCACACACTTAAAAAATAATCATTGCAGAAAATCTTCCCTTAAATCTTAAACATGCTCACACTACAAGATTTGAAAATCGTGTCGCATCACACACAAGGCACGGCTCGACTAATAACCATTAAATAAAACAAAAATGATATGCAATTTAGGAAGATGCTATATTCATAGATAATACATTTTAGCAGATAATATTCTTCCAGAATTAAAAATAATAATTTGTTTGCAGTTCTTTCTTTTCACAACAGGTGAAAACTAATACTAAAACAGCCCGATGGCCAAGCAGAGCCCTTCACTTTAACTCTGGATGTTTTTGGTCCAGCCCTAGGTATTTTGAGGCTGACACGCACAACTGCAGCAGCATGTTGTCAATCAAACATGCACAATAATACCTACATTTTGTTGTTAACTGAGAACTGTTCATTACATTTGCACAGGATAGTTTTGAAACTCATCAGTAGTAATGATAATTACGTCTCTACAAAAAAAGTGTTTTCCAACTATATTCCCTTGTTGGTTTATAGTTCAGTAGCCTACTCACTACTCTGACACCACAAATCATGCAGATGTGGAAAAGGTGTTGCACGGTTGCCAGGCTCTGGGGAATTTCACGACTCAAAACCATGGAAAATGCCTATAAACTAGTTCAATTTCTTTTTGCACTACAGAGTTCACATATTTTCCAAATAAATACTTGTTTCTTTAATTAAATGCATATTTAACAGACCTCTATCATTAATCTCTTAACTTTTATATTTCTTCATTCATTTTCATGCTGAAATAGTGCTTCTGCAGAAAATTCACAGATACGGCAACACTGGTTTCAGCTCGTAGGAAGAATCAACACATTTACCGTACATGAGAGCTTTATATCAGTATGCAATGTATAATTGAGGAAGAATAGGTAACTTGATTGAACTCTAATACCTTTATTAGAGAATGTTTACAGTATCGATGGCAAACAGTGATTAAAGTAGACATATCAGGCCTGAGAGCTAGTGGATCAGGCCAAAATAGGTCCCGGAACAAAAATAACAAATCCTGGGAGGTCCCGAATCCTGTTCCGGCAGGATCCGCCTCAAATTAAGCACTGTTCATAAGTGTGAAATGTAAACTGTTTAGGTTTTTGTGCACTGAAAAGCTATTTTTAAAATACAAAAGCAAGTTTAGATGGGACAATTATTTGTCAGGACTGTAGTTAAAATGTTACAGAACAAATGGTACATTTAACTTCACGATTGATTAGTTTTAATGATAATGTACTGAAAAAAAAACAGTTAATCACCCTGTACCCTGCACCAATCCTTGTTGCTAAATTTATTCAAATTCAAATGAAGCACACTCAAGTGTTGCCCATGTCATTCTGACAATCGTGGTACCACAATTGGTACCAATAGCTAAGTGACCCGCATCATTGGCGGTTTAGGTAAGAGTTAGGGGTAAAAAAACAAGTAAAAAGTGTCTAAAAATATTTTTGTTTACGATTCTAGGATTCTGAAAACAGAACAATTTAAAATACACATATTTAGAAAAAGTGAAGGACAGCAGTGCCTGTAGCTTAAAAAACAGATTTTAATCAACAAACTCAATAATCAAATGACCTTTGGCGGTTCTAGTGATAAAACACTTACATTTTGTCTTAAATTACTTCAGGAAATGTAATGCTGGCTTACTAGGTCTGTTAAAAGGTTCTTTTAATTTGGAAGGTGACATTTTGTGACTGAAGGAAAAGACTAGGATTGCACAAGATCTTTGACATTTGTCACCATGGATACGGGAGAACACAGAAGCAAAAAGGTCACAGTGAGAACTCGGCAGCAGGGGAGTTTGGAGTAAAAGGGATTCTTGTGAAACATTTTTCCTATCATAAAATTAATAGTATGTGAAGCTAATATCAATTGGCTGGTGGACTTGAGCAGCAATTTTTTGTCTCCCTATTTTCAGACGGGGTAACAGCAATGGTTTTACTTTATTTGGATAGTCAAAATGACCATCTATAGATGCTCTACAGGTATTCACACTAGAAAAAACTACTCAAAAACATAGCTAATGTTTCCTGATGTTAAGGTTAGGGTTTGAATTAGGCTAAGGGTTAGGGAAATGGTTAAGTTTAGGGATTGGAAGTAATTTTGAGTAGATAGGTAACTGAAATGTTATTGAAATGTTATTAATATTTGTTGATTGTTATTGATACTCTGTAAAGCATCTACAGATAAAGTATCCAAATAAAGTGTTACCCTGAACTCTTGTCTTGATGCGTAGAACAGATGTGGCTACTGTGCTGAAAATGGACTATCCCTATCTCCTCCATGACCTTCTGAGACCAGAGACAACACCATTCCATGGCTGAAATACATGTGGTATTCCCTGGCACATTAGAAGATAAGGCACACAGTGCCCAGGCACAGAGTCAAATTGGTTCAGCATACAGATGGTGCAGGGGTTCTGTGGAGGGTAGTGGTGCCTCGTGTAAAGAATTGAACCACCGACCAGGGCCAGGAGCATCACTAAGACAGCAGGCCGACCTTCAGGGTCAAAATGCCAGAATAAATTAGATATTTGTGGAGTTGAGTTCACCGAATCTTTAAAAAAGTAAAAACTGACAATATTTATCATGTGACATGCCAAGGAACATTTATGTTGTAAACTTATGGAAATTATGTTTTTTAAATGGATTGGATCACATTAATATTTGTTAGCAATGTGGTGTAAATGACTGACTGAAGGATAATCATTATGAAAATGCCTGTAACGTTCTTTGAAAGTTGTTGAAAAGACATTTAGAAACTCCAACAGATGAACTGTTGTATGGTAAGATTGACATGATTAAAGTAAAATTCTAAACATAACCAACAAATTTCATTTGATCAAGACTGTTACATATTTAAAACAAACAATCTGGGAATATAAATTCCAAAATTGTCTAAAAGTTTTATAAAAACCTAGCCTGGCAAGCGAGACCCACTTCAAGATGTTGGGTCTGGAAACTCACCATTGGCAGTGCTCAATCCAAGGGACGGGATAAATGGTTGTCTTTCAAATTCCCAATGCACGCAATAGGATAGCGCTACAACCAACCAGAGCAACGAAGTGTCACGTCGGCAAAACTTCCTTTTGTAAGAATGACTTTGGTGGCGTTCTTATTTATTTTCTCAAAGAAAAGATTAATTCCAAGTCTACCAGCGTCGCGGCCAAAGTCGATTTAAAAGACCGCTGTTCGCCAGCAGCAAACATTTCTTTGTTTTCCGTAATTACGTTAAGCCCGCCCACCGACTCTATACACGTTGTGATTGGCCAGACCAGAATTTGGTTTTTCCAGCTCGCAAGTCAACGGAGAGTTGCTAGACTGACCCTAGCTGCAAATTACATTTGCTGCCGCTAGGGTGTGTCTAGATTTCTAGGCTAATAAAAATCATCATTACCATAGCACTTATTGAAGATTGTGTAAAAATTACACATTTTTTTCCACTAAGAGAAAGATTAAAGATGTGTACACGAAAAGCTAATCTTTTCTCTTCCATTGTTTAAATGTCATAATTTTCCTCTCGCAACCCCCAACATTTTTTGATTATCATTACCATAACAATATAATACTTGATGTTTGACTGAAAATTTGAAAGAATTTCTTAACAGAATAATAAATGATGGCGTATATGTTTTAACATAGTCATAATGGGTTTTGCCTTGCTAGCTATATTAGCTAAGGCCCTCATACTCAACTGTGGACCTCGAAGTCAGATCCACTCCACTTTCTCATTGCAACCCTCTAATCTGGGTTTTATTTAGACCTGGGACACCAGGTGAGTCCAATTAATGTTGAGGTAGAACAGAAAACCAGCAGTCTCCGGACCCCGTGGGGTTAAAGTTGAATACCCCTGAGCTAAGAGCATCTCATTACCGTAACACACATTTTGTATTATCGTGTCATATGTTTGTCTATTACAGTAATTAGGTCAGTTAATGACAATAATAAATTCAAACATTGTACAGTACTGTGCAAAATGCCTAAGCACATGTAAAAATTATTCTGTGAACTGAAGATGCTTTAAAAGATGGAGTATAACCCAAACACCTGTTATGTTGTCATTGGGTGGGGACTGTCATTTGGGACTGGGTGTGGGTTGGGGTAGATGTGGGTGGGTGAGTGGTTGGCTGGGCGGACTGGGCTGGAATGGTGGTGGGGGGTGTTTGCCTGTAATGCACCGTTATCTTTTGGTTTAGTTGCCCTTTACCCAGTTCAATTCCTTTTACACTCATTTATGTTTCAGATAATCAGTTGTATTATTAACTCTTTATGACCTTGTTAGTAAACATGCTGTTAATCACAAACAAAATAAATATTTTCAATATTGTATTTTTGGAAAATGCTTGGAAATCTAAACATTTTACTTTTCTAAAGACACCTTTATGCAGAAGACAGAAAATAAACCACTACAACTAGATTTGGTTCGAAAAAAAATCAGCCGCCTAATACTTTTGCAGGGAACTGGTTTTGAGAACAATGCTAATTTCCACAAAGTCAGCTGCCTCAGTGTTGATGGCAATTTGAAAATACCAAGGGTGCAAACTCATCAGGGGTGAAAAAGGTGACAAAGACCGAACCCCCCTAGGGCATGCCCCCCAGGTAGAAAAAAAAAAGTGATTTACAACCGATTTTAGCATGAGGATATAGGGAAAAACTCACCCTAGAATTAATGTAATCTTACTGCTACGAAAGTAATGTTAAGGGGGACATTAAATATGAATCAGTGCAAACAATATCCCATTTAAGATGTAATTTATTTGTCATTACACAAAATAGATACATTATCCCTCTTCCAACCAGAGATGGGCATAAATACAGTAATAGATTACTCTTCTGGGTTGGGCTGAGTTCACAACTTTTGGGAAGTTCCTCAGTACGACCATAACGACCAGATAAAAGAAGTTCATAACTTACCAGTGAGCTATGACAAACAAAAACCTTCAATTGGAACAATGGGAAACATTCTAAAATTACAGAACTTCATTTACCTGGTCATTAGTGTCTTACTGAGGAACTTCCCAAAAGTTGTGCACTTAGCCCAACCCAGAAAAGTAATCTATTACTGTATTTATGCCCATCTCTGCTTCCAACCACCCACCCTGATACTCTCCAAATCACCCACTCCGGTCCACCCCACCAATCACATAACTACCAAAAATGGCCCAAGCTAGCAGAAAAAAATATATATTCACACAAGAGTTTTCTTGAATGAAATTCAAATCAACACGAGTGTCCCGAGTGAAGTAACATTAACATAACAAAACGCAGCTTGTTCAAATGAAAATCACTCTTTCCATTTTTCTCTGAAACCGTATAGGCTACTAAACTGGAATATGGGATCTATTTACATAATCCATCTATCAAAATTAGATAATCCATCAGATAGTAAAATAATTAGAACTAGGCTACTTCAAGCGATTTAGGTAGGCTACGACATAGATACATTAGATAAAGATATATTTTCGATTTTTCCCCATTGCCTATGAAATTTGGAAAGCTCACCACTCCTGTTTGTTCTCTGAATGACTACAAGTTATCTCTATGTGGAATTCTTCATCTAATTAAGGAGAAAAACGTTAATAAATGTTGATTTTTGATATTCCATTTTAACGCTGAACTCAAAACATCTACAGCACAACAAATTACAGTAGCCAGTTTATGATGGCGTGACTCACCCGGAATTATGCCTCTGTGGATGCCTTTGCTTTCAGGCTTGGGCGACTAAAAAGTAACTGTTGACCAATTAATTAGGGTCCAAGCCAAAGGCGAAGGCCCTATTGTTCTTCAAAGGATTATTATTAGGGGTACTCCGTCAAGAGTAACCCTATTGTAATTGTTGGTATTGTTATTATAATTTTTTTCCTTGAAACTGCTAAATAACTCAAAAAGTCCCTGGTTGAAAATGCTATATTTTTGCCCCCTTAAACTATAGCCCTCACGTAACTACCATGCTGAGGCCCATCCCGATTCCTCCAAGAGGGGCGCTACAGTACACAATTCAATTTGTGATTTTCAAAATGCCACCATATCCACCCCTTTTGACCTACAATGCTGAAATTTTGTGTACCTGCCTTATTTCTCGTGATGAACAATAAAGCCTCAAGAACCCATAAAGTCCGCCATCTTGGATTTTTCTGTAAAGTGAAAATTTGCCAAAACTTATAAAAATCATCTTAAAATTAACAATAAGTCTGATTGACCTGGATTTCGGTATACATATTTCTCATACTAGCATCCCTATAGGGTGATAAGCACTAAGAAAAACAATGCAAAATGTCTGACAAAATGGCCGACCCAATGGTTCACTGATGCATGATGACCTCACAATGTCATGTCTGCTGACCCATACATGATAGAAAGTAATGATTGGAATCATTGGAAAGAGGAAGTTCCACTGCGAAGAATAAGTTGTGGGTTGTCCATGTGGGTTTGTCATAGCCTGTGATATTGACTATCAAAATATGGTCACTTTTGCCCATAAATGACCATTGACCACAACTATAAAAATCATCTTAAAATCAACAATATGTCTGATCGACTTGTGCTTTGACATACAGGTATGTCAAACATGCCTTCCTTAATGGTGATATGGACTAAGAAATACAATATAAAATGGCTGCCAAAATGGCCGACACATGGTTCACTGATGCATGATGAACTTTCAATGTCATATTTCCTGAACCATACATTGTAGAAACCAATGGTTTGTAACAATGGAAAGAGGAAGTTCCACTGCACAGAATGAGGTGTGGGCTGTCCATGGGGGTTCATCAAAGCCTGTGATACTGACTCTCAAAGTTTGGTAACTTTTGCCCATAAATGAACATTTACCCACACAAATAAAAATCATCTTAAAATCAACAACAAGTCTAATTGACTTGCGTTTGGCATACATGTGTCTCATACATGCCTTACTTAATGGTGATATGGAGTAAGAGATACACTACAAAATGGCCGACAAAATGGCCGACACATGGTTCACTGATGCATGATGACCTCTCAATGTCCGATTTCCTGAACCACACATGATAGAAAGTAATGCTTGGTAACGATGGAAAGAGGGTGTTCTGCTACAAAGAATGAGCCATGATTTGTCCATGTGGGTTCATCACAGCCTTTGATATTGACTCTGAAAGTTGGGTCAATTTTGTCCATACGTGAACATTGGCTCACACCTAAAATAAATTTCTTAAAATCAACAATAAGTCCGATCGGCCTGAGATTTGGCATACACAAATCTGAGAGATGCCTTCCTTAATGGTGATATGGACTAAAAGATACAGTACAAAATGGCAGACAAAATGGCCGACCGATGGTTCAATGACTTACAATAATGTCACAGAGTGATATTTTCTGAACCGTACATGCTAGAAAGAAATGGTTGATACCATTGGAAGTGTATTTTCCTATACTTCCCATATCGGAGTACCCCGTCCCATCATTGCTTGCAACTATATTTCATATATATTTTTTTTTTCTTCCTTGAAACTGCTAAATAACTCAAAAAGTCCCTGGTAAAAATGCTATATTTTTGTATGCTATAAGAAGAAGATACGCGTAACTTGGCCTAAGACATTGAACATGATTCATCCATAGGTGGCGCTATAATAAGCATCCCAAAAAGGCTCTACGAAAAAGCTGCCATTCATACCCCGTTTGGTGTAGAGACATGCCCTTTGGTGTACTTATGTCATTCCTCATGAGAAACAAATTTGCCTCAAGAACCCATAAAGTCCGCCATCTTGGATTTTTCAGTACAGTGAAAATTTGACAAAACCTATAAAAATTCACTTAAAATCAATCGTAGGTCCGATTGACCTGCCGTTTGATATTTAGGTGTCCCATACGTGCCTTCCTATAGGGTGATAAGCACTAAAAAATACAATGCAAAATGGCTGACCCAATGGTTCACTTATGCATGAAGAACTCACAATGTCATATCTGCTGACCCATACATGATAGAAAGTAACGGTTGGTACCACTAGAAAGAGGATGTTCTGGTGTAAAAAATGAGTGGTGGTGGTTTTTTGTGGGTCTATCACAACCGGAGATATCAAGTTTCAAAGTTTGTTTGAATTTGTCCGTAAAGTTGACATTTCCACACAACTATAAAAATCATCTTAAAATGAACAATAAGTCCGATTGACCTGGCTTTCGGTATACATATTTCTTATACTGGCATCCCTATAGGGTGATAAGCACTAAGAAATACGATACGATGGCAGACAAAATGGCCGACCCAATGGTTCACTGATGCATGATGACCTTACAATGTCATATCTGCTGACCCATACATGATAGAACGTAATGGTGTGTAACAATAGAAAGAGGGAGTTCCACTGCAAATAATAAGTTCTGGGTTGTCAATGTGGGTTTATCACAGCCTGTGATATTGACTCTCAAAGTTTGGTCACTTTTTGGGGTTTTTATTCACCAGGTAAAGAATTTCTGTCATCCACCTCAGTTGTTTTCCATGTTCTTCCAGGCCTTTTGGTATTCCTGAGCCCACCAGTACACCTTTTTGAAGAATGTACCAAATCTAGACATTCTATCTTCTTACTTGCAAATGAACTAATGTGGAAATGGCACACATGGCCAACAGCTGAGCAGGCAAATACTTTTGGACCCTTAAAAAGGGGGGAACCATTTGGATGAAAACACACTCACCATACAGTTGAACATCTGCACTTTAAGATCATATTATTTAAGTTTAACTCAGACAGCTATGTTTTGCTCCCCACACCGTCTCCAGCATGTTTGTTGTGTATTTGAAAATTTGCTCTTTGTTTCGGGAGTAATAAAGAACCTGATCATATTTTTCCAGCAAAATTCCTTCCAAATCGAGGCGTTGGTAGTGGTTCGCTGTACATCACATATGTCAAACCAGTCCTCCTCAGTTAATGGTATTTTACTTTCTTTTACCCATCTGTCCCTTATATACAATGTAGAAGTTCCTGTTTTTCTCTAGGCCCTGGTACATTGCTGAGACCACCTTTCCAGTATTGCTTCTATATGCATTACAGTGTGTTATAGTTACGTTGTTCAGCTCCTGAGGAAGATCTGGTTTTATGTATTTTTCAAAGACGTCTCTAATTTGGTAATACCTATACCGGTCATAATCCTCCAGTCCAAATTCCCTCTTCAGTTTTTGAAAGCTTTTAGTTTTGCCCCAATCAATTATTGTGCATATTGCTGTAATTCCCTTATTTATCCATTGTTCATAAATACTATCCATTGCCCCTGGTTTAAATTTAGAATCACAAATTGGCCAGCTCAAAATTTTGATTTCCCTCTCTAAATTGTATTTCCTAATCACTGTAAACCAGATTTCCAGAGTGAATCGAGTAATTGGATCAAGCATATTCTTATATTTTTTAAACATGTCCCTGTTTGCAATCATACTTTGAACATGGTAACCCTCTCTTTTTAATTCAGTATCTTTCCCCCTTGCAGTATACTCGGGATCACACCAATACACCAAAGGTCGAATCTATGCGGCATAGTAATATTTTAAGAGGTTTGGTAAGGCTAACCCTCCTCTGTCCCTAGGAATCTGAAGAGTTGTGTACTTTATCCTTGGCCTCCCCCCCCCCCAAATGAACAATGAGATTTTTTTTGTTCCATTCTTTGGATTGTGATATGGGACTTTCTGTTGGTAATAATTGAAACAAGTATAAAATTCTCGGTAACACATTCATCTTTATGATTTCTATTCTTGAGCTTAAATCCAATGCTAGCGCCGACCATCTTTCCATTTCTTTTTGAATGTCTTGATTTAGAGTCCCATAATTCATTTTGTACAGTTTTGTTAAGTTGCTACTAATAATTACACTTAAGTATTTTTTTTTCACCCATTTGAATTTATATGCTTGTTGAATGGCTTGGGGTGGGGTATAATTTATATGTAGTACCTGTGTTTTTGTCATATTGAGCTTATAACCTGAAAAGTAATTAAATGAATTCAGTCTTTCCATAAGTCTTGGAAGACAAACATCCGGTTGGTTTAGACTGATCATAACATCGTCTGCAAAAAGCTAAATTTTATGTTGCGTGCCCTTCACCTCTATCCCCGCTATAACTTCATCTTCTCTTATTGCTTGGGCCAAAGGCTCGATAAAAATCACAAAAAGAGTTTGTGATAAGCAACAGCCCTGTCTGGTAGATCTTTCCAATTTGAACCAGTCAGTGAGACTGCCATTTATTTTAATTCTAGCCTTTGGGTCTTGATATAGTGTTTTAATAATGTTTACTGAGTCTGCACCAAAACCAAATTTTTCTAAAGTAAGGTATAAAATTTCCAACTAACGCTATCGAAAGCCTTTTCAGCGTACAAGCTGAGCAGCAGTGCACTTTCTCAATTTTTTTACTTCTTCAATTATATGTAAAGTCCTCCTTATATTGTCCTGTGTTTGGTGTCCTTTAATAAAGCCACACTGATCTTTGTTTATTAGCTCTATCATAAAAGTTTTGAGTCTCTTAGCTAGGATGGTTGTAAATATCTTATAGTCACAATTTAATATTGATATTTATTTATATATATATTTTCACAGAATTCCTTACCTTTCCCCTCCTTGGGAAGCACCGTGATTATGGCTTCTTTCCAAGAGGGGGGAATCATAGCTTTTTGTAAGGCTTCTTTTAATTCCTTTGATGTGATACATGAAATCATACATTCGTTTTGTTTATCTCCTATTATTGGTAAATCTAATGAACCTAAAAAGTATTTTATTAATTCCTCATCGGCTGAGTCTGGTTGTGTATATAGCTTTTTGTAGTACATTTCAAATACTTTTTCAATTTTTCCTGATTCAAATTCTAGTGAATTTGTTGTGGGATCTCTGATTTTATTGATTGTGTTCATGAGTTGTTGTTTCCTTATTCGCCTAGCTAGTAATTTTGTTGCTTTGGAGCCTGATTCGTAGTAAGTTTGCCTTAGGAATCTAGATTTCTTTTCCACGTCTCCTAGTATCTTATTCACTTTTCTCTTCGCTTCCTTGATTTGATGAAGCACACCTGCATCTATTGAATCTTTATGTTGTTGCTCTAATTTTTTAAGTTCTTCAATCTTCTTCTGATATAGTTTCAATCTATTTTTCTTGTTGTATGCTCCTTTAGATATTAGTTTTCCCTGCATAACTGCTTTCATAGCATCCCAAATAGTAGTAAAATCTACCTCCCCATTGTCGTTCTCAGTCCTGTATGTATTTATTTCTTCTTTGATCTCCTCAACAAATCCTGGATTATTTAGTACACTAACATTCATTCTCCATGCAGTATTCCTTTTCCTGCTGTTCATATTAAGTGTCAGGTGGAGAATACAATGATCTGACATGTCCGCTACCCCAATCTTGCACTCTTCCTTTCTGAATCTATCCTCCATATCCATAAAAAGTAATCTATACTTGTATAGACTAAGTGAGAAGCTGAGTAGAACGTGAAGTCTGTCTCGAATGGATGTAGTTCCCTCCAAACATCTGAAATCCCTGACTCTGTGGTTAATACTGTATGTAAGTATCGGGACACTTGAATTTTGCTACTTTTCATTGTACTAGTTGTGTCCAAATCTTGATTCAGTGTGATGTTAAATTCCCCTCTGCAAATCAGTATCCCTTCCATTTCTTTAACAACAACTTCATATACATTCTTGAAAAAACTCTTATCACTGTCCGGGTGTGCATAGACATTGACGAGTATAAACAATTGATTTTCAATTTTCCCCTTAATCAGAATGTATCTTTCCTCTCTATCTTTCACTTCCTTTAATGTATCAAATCCTTTCCTTTTTACTTCTTTGTATGAGCTATAGTATGCATTTTTAAACCCCAATTGCTTATATTTTTCGTGCTCCTAATCCGTTAAATATGTTTCTTGTAGAAAAAAAAACCTGTGATCCCTCATTTTTCAGCTTTGCTATAACCTTCCCCCTTTCATTTGGTTATTTAACCCATTCACATTCAGAGACACCAATTTAAGTTGGCCATGTTCCTCTTCTCTCCCACTGACACACCTTCCTGTCGCGCGTTTAGGTAATCCACCATGCGCCTACGGTCCTCCGACTTGTTTGTACCGCGATGCCACCTGTATCTGCTCCACCAACTTGCGCCCCTCATCATCTTCCCTAATCTGAACATCCATTCCCCTTTTCTCCATCTCTTTAGCTGCCTCTTGCGCGCTGTTGTAGAGCCGAGGTCTGTCGGACCAGTGGATTCTGAAACGAATGCTTCTAGCCTTGAGGGCCTTTTTGATCTCTATGTAGGATTTGCATTTCTGTACCACCGCGGCCATTTAATCATCGTCAAAAAACAGGGGTGTGTTGCCAAGCTTAACCCGTTTTTGCCAGGCTTTTTATAATATCCTCTACTTGGTGTCAAACTGGAAAAAGTTTATGATTATAGACCGCAGTCTCTCACCCGGTCCTCACTGCCGCTTGGTGTGCTCATTGAATTAGCAGGTTGGTCCCCTCTGGTAGTGTTAGCTCTCTCCGTAGCAGTTCCCCATCAAAACGGATGACCAAGTCCACCTCCGAGCCCTCAGGGACTCCAAATATCTGCATGTTGTTCCTCTTGGACCTTCCCTCAAGGTCGGTTAGCATTTCTTGTAGTTTTCTCTGCTCTCGAAGCGTTGTCAACAGTGCGTCTTTAGCTTCCATGTTCAATGACCCAAGTTCCTCGATGCATCCTTGTGCCTCGTTGATAGTTTTCTGCTGGTCCTGTAGTTCGTCATTGTTTGCCTGTTTAAAACTCGAGTCGAGGGCCATTATGTCATTCTTCATTTCTTCTTTGAGTACACAGATTTCTGTAGTGATGTCTGTCAAATATTTGTACAGTGCTGGCGTATCGTCTTTGGCTAATGCTCCGCCGCCATTTCCCCCTGCTTCACCGCTTGCCTCCATCACAAAACTCTGCTTCTTTTCCTGTGTTTTCAAAAAAATTTGGCCGTCCTAATGGGTTCCCCCCCTCATTCTTCGTAATATCTATTTGAATTCAGTTTATCGTTAATTGTGGGGGGTTCATTTGTCTTCAACTGGTAAGAGCTACAAACTACGTCGCCATTCATTGCTCCACCTGAAGTCCCAAATATGCATGTTTTGAGGTGTTTATTTTTGTATATGACACAAATTACTTAGTAATTAGTACATTAACGCTACCGGCCGTGACTTCCTTAACTACAATATTTTTTGGCCACCTAATTTAGAGTCATTGTCTTTCCGAAATTAGCTTGAAACCCAACAATGTTTCTCATCGCTATGGTAGCCATTTTACTGCATCAGGCAGGGCATCCCCACCCAAGTGTGTGACATATTGTTTGTGGAGGAAGTATGGTTGCCAGAACTGTCAATCAAACCAGAGCTGTACAGTGAAGTCTAATGAGGCTGGAGGTGGGCTGAACCTCTAGACACAGTAGAACAAGACAAAAAATATGAATGTAGACACTTCAGAAAAAGAAACAAAGTACCAAGTTGCGACTCGCTTTAGGCGGATAGTGCTTATATTGAATTGTTTTTTAAACCCAGAGGCCAAAATATAGATAAATATCACCTAATATCATGGAAGGCATCTTTAAGTCGCCAACTTTTGTTGAAAATTTCCTTTTTAACAGATTTGTTATTGTTAGCAGCAGTTCAGTGAACCTGTTTCTGTTGTTGTTATAGAACACGGTGTCCAGGGGCATGACCTGCTGCCTGCCCTGAGTGCCCTCATAGACCCTCCTTGCCGCAGCTGTTGTTGTGGTGACCACACAGTCCATCTCCCCCAGGAGATGCCAGGAGATGACCGTGGCCACGTCGTCATCCTTCACCAGTGCAAGATGGCCAATCTGCAAAGGAGGGATGTCAAATTTAAATGAGTCAAACATCTCCTGAAGTAAAACATGATTATTATTTTCTTCGCTACTCAAATCAGTAGACGTGAGGTGTAGAAAACCTGCAGAATAGTTGGTCCTAAAAGGAAACCTACAGTATAGGCACTATGGGAAATACGGCAACATTTGGGAAACAACATTAATAGGTTTTGGGCATTACCTTTCCCAGGATATCCAGGGAGCCCTTAAAGGGATCAGGTATTGAACAAACTCTCCGCCTTTGGAGTTTCACCTGGTCATCAATCTTCTGGTTGGTAAGGGATTCAATCTCTAGGATCTGTAAAAACAGATTGGGCCAACCCAACCTTTCAACTTCAGTGAAGGTATCAGTCATAAATAATACAGTGAAGGTATCAGTCATAAATAATACAGAGAAGGTATCAGTCATAAATAATACAGAGAAGGTATCAGTCATAAATAATACAGAGAAGGTATCAGTCATAAATAATACAGAGAAGGTATCAGTCATAAATAATACAGAGAAGGTATCAGTCATAAATAATACAGAGAAGGTATCAGTCATAAATAATACAGTGAAGGTATCAGTCATAAATAATACAGTGAAGGTATCAGTCATACATAATACAGTGAAGGTATCAGTCATA
>JACXGM010020913.1:0-17538 GCA_016801145.1 Umbra pygmaea | reverse complement strand
TTGAGAATTTGGGGTTTTCATGAGCTGTATGCCAAAATCATCAGTATTAAAACAATAAATGACCTGAAATATTTCAGTTGGTGTGCAATGAATCTAAAATATATGAAAGTTTAATTTTTATCATTACATTATGGAAAATAATGAACTTTATCACAATATGCTAATTTCTTGAGAAGGACCTGTATATATATATATATATGTATATATATATATATAAAATCCAACAAAAAATGCAACTCATTATGACTTCTCTAGTCTCAAAATGATTCAAAACGCTCAATTGAATCACACATACAGTGCTTTGCGAAAGTATTCAGCCCCCTTGAACTTTTCAACCTTTTGCCACATTTCAGGCTTCAAACATAAAGATATGAAACTGTAATTTTTTGTGAAGAATCAACAACAAGTGGGATACAATCATGAAGTGGAACGAAATTTATCGGATATTTCAAACTTTTTTAACAAATAAAAAACTGAAAAATTGGGCGTGCAAAATTAATAAGTTAATACTTTGTAGCGCCACCTTTTGCTGCGATTACAGCTGAAAGTCGCTTGGGGTATGTCTCTATCAGTTTTGCACATCGAGAGACTGAAATGTTTGCCCATTCCTCCTTGCAAAACAGCTCGAGCTCAGTGAGGTTGGATGGAGGGCGTTTGTGAACAGCAGTTTTCAGTTCTTTCCACAGATTCTTGATTGGATTCAGGTCTGGACTTTGACTTGGCCATTCTAACACCTGGATATGTTTATTTTCTGAACCATACCATTGTAGATTTTGCTTTACGTTTTGGATCATTGTCTTGTTGGAAGACAAATCTCCATCCCAGTCTCAGGTCTTTTGCAGACTCCATCAGGTTTTCTTCCAGAATGGTCCTGTATTTGGCTCCATCATCTTCCCTGTCCCTGCTGAAGAAAAGCAGGCCCAAACCATGATGCTGCCACCCCCATGTTTTACACTGGGGATGGTGTGTTCAGGGTGATGAGCTTATTGCTTTTACGCTAAACATAACGTTTTGCATTGTTCCCAAAAAGTTAGATTTTGGTTTCATCTGACCAGAGCACCTTCTTCCACATGTTTGGTGTGTCTCCCAGGTGGCTTGTGGCAAACTTTAAACCAGTGGTTCTCAAACCTCTCCTGGGGGACCCCCAGCCATGCCATATATTACATGTATTCCAGAGCTAGCACACCTGAATCAACTTGTCAACTAATCATTAAGCCCTTACCTGCTTCAATCAGATGAGCTAGTTCAGGGCTACAACAAAACTGTGAGATGGCTGGGGGTCCCCGAGGAGAGGTTTGAGAACCACGGCTTTAAACTACACTTTTTTATGGATATCTTTCAGAAATGGCTTTCTTCTTGCCACTATTCCATAAAGGCCAGATTTGTGCAGTATACGACTGATTGTAGTCCTATGGACAGACTTGCCCACCTCAGCTGTAGATCTCTGCAGTTCATCCAGAGTGATCATGGGTGTCACAGTTGGTGTCGGTATGGAGAGATTGGAGACCAGGATGCGGGAGGAGCATACAAGATGTTTAATGAACGTTTGAGAGAGTGAAGGACTGCACAGGTATAGCTGATGACATCGCCTCATTGGAACTGCACAAAACTATAGATAAATACAAGTGCTCTTAACGCGGCACTGACGCGACAGTAAACATAGAGTACGCCTGGTTCAAACAATGAGAGCAAACATATCGTACGACACTTAACGAGGTGAAGGCTCAATCAAATATGAATGGTTATACGACACATCAGCATAGCGCAGCAGGGTGGACATAACTTACAATAGTTCAGTTCGCTTCTCTCTCTCTCTCTCCCCTGACAGGAGTGTACCACTCACAATATCATGCGCCGAACCCCTGGAACGCCAGTGTTAAATAGGCATCTTGATTACTCATTACACACCAGTGTAGAGAGTTAACTAGTGCACCATACGAGCGCAATGAGTAACCAATTGCCTACCACTCCAGCGCCCAGAGGTCGGCGCCTAACCAAACATACAAACACATGAAATAATATGAAACGTACATAAACACTAAAGACAATAAAACATAGTCCATCACCATTAGGTGAGTTGCCACGACAGCCTTCGCCGTCGTGACACTATCCCCCATCAAAAGGTGCGGCTCCAGCCGCGCCAGACCCGTCCCTGTAGAGGCCGAAGGCCCTCGCGCCTCGGCAGCACCCCATCCGATGCCAGGAAGGAAGCAGGACGTGTCCGGTGTCACCCGCAGCCCTTGGCTGTCCTCAAGCCCGGTGATGGCAACGTCGGACATATGCTGTCGGAGGCATCGTCGGCTCGTCCCGACAGCGCAACGTGGCCCATCCCGGTGGACGTATTACCTCCGGTACTGCGGGGCCTCTCCCTCCGCTGCTGTACAGGAGGCGAATAGGAGCTCCCCAAGCCACCTGAAGGTCGAATGGAAACTCCGCCCAGGCAGCTGAGATGGTGATGGCGTAGGAGGAGGTGGCAGCCCCAAGCTGGACATCTAGGGCTGCCAACCGTCGTAGCCCCCTACAAGAAAATTCTTAGGGGAGACCCCGGTCGCTTATCCTCCTCTGCCCCTTCTTGTGCCCAGATGACGAATCCCCCGCTGGGGCAGGCAGCGGAAGCGTGGCAGATTCCTCCCGCTGGTCCCTTGGTGGCGTGTTATTCTGTCACAGTTGGTGTCGGTACGGAGAGATTGGAGACCAGGATGCGGGAGGAGCATACAAGATCTTTAATGAACGTTTGAGAGAGTGAAGGACTGCACAGGTATAGCTGATGACATCGCCTCATTGGAACTGCACAAAACTATAGATACATAAGTGCTCTTAACGCGGCACTGACGCGACAGTAAACATAGAGCACGCCTGGTTCAAACAATGAGAGCAAACATATCGTACCACACTTAACGAGGTGAAGGCTCAATCAAATATGAATGGTTATACGACACATCAGCATAGCGCAGCAGGGTGGACATAACTTACAATAGTTCAGTTCGCTTCTCTCTCTCTCTCTCTCTCCCCTGACAGGAGTGTACCACTCACAATAACACGCGCCGAACCCCTGGAACGCCGGTGTTAAATAAGCATCTTGATTACTCATTACGCACCGGTGTAGAGAGTTAACTAGTGCACCATACGTGTGCAATGAGTAACCAATTGCCTACCACTCCAGCGCCCAGAGGTCGGCGCCTAACCAAACATACAAACACATGAAATAATATGAAACGTACATAAACACTAAAGACAATAAAACATAGTCCATCACCATTAGGTGAGTTGCCACGACAGCCTTGGCCGTCGTGACAATGGGCCTCTTGGCTGCATCTCTGATCAGTCTTCTCCTTGTATGAGCTGAAAGTTTAGAGGGACGGCCGGGTCTTGGTAAATTTGCCGTGGTCTGATACTCCTTCCATTTCAATGTTATCGCTTGCACAGTGCTCCTTGGGATGTTTAAAGCTTGGGAAATCCTTCTGTTTCCAAATCCGGCTTTAAACTTCTCCACAACAGTATCTCGGACCTGCCTGGTGTGTTCCTTGTTCTTCATGATGCTCTCTGTACTTTCAACGGACCTCTGAGACTATCACAGAGCAGGTGCATTTATACGGAGACTTGATTACACACAGGTGGATTCTATTTATCATCATTAGTCATTTAGGTCAACATTGGATCATTCAGAGATCCTGACTGAACTTCTGGAGAGAGTTTGCTGCACTGAAAGTAAAGGGGCTGAATAATTTTGCTCGCTTAATTTGTCAGTTTTTTATTCGTAATTTTTTTTGAAATATCCAATACATTTCGTTCCACTTCATGATTGTGTCCCACTTGTTGTTGCTTCTTCACAAAAAATACAGTTTTATATCTTTATGTTTGCAGCCTGAAATGTGGCAAAAGGTCGAAATGTTCAAGGGGGCCGAATACTTTTGCAAGGCACTGTATGCAAAACAGGTGGACTCAATAACACCCAATGCAACTAATCAAGGGCTGCATTAATTGCACCAGGTGTGCTTGAGGTGGATACATGAAATACCTGAACTGGCTATGGGTTTGTTGACTGTTACGTTTGACAGTGTGTGAGCAACATGGGTAGGTCAAACAAATTGACTTAGAGAAGACATCATTGCATTTCACAAACAAGAAAAAAACATACAAAAAGACACAGAAGGCACTGAATGTTCCCAGAGACACAGCCGTAAGCAAAGTTTGCAAGTTCAAAGTTAAGGGAACGGTGGTTACACTACGTGGACGGGGCAGAAAATGGAATCGATCAACGGATACAACCAGATTTCTAAGACAGCAGGTTGTGAAAAAACCTCAAGTGACTGCAAAAGACCTGCAGCAAGACATGGTGGCAACAGGCACTGAAGTTTCAGTGAGCACAGTAAGGCATGTACTAAACACAGAAGATTTCCATGTCAGAACTCACAAGACGTACACCACAACTGATCCAAAAGCACAAGAAAAGTTGGCTCTAGTATGCTCAAAATCATATAAAGAAGCCACAGAGTTTTTGCATAACTGGGTTCTATGCCTCCTTCTGGGCATTCTGGACATTACTGTAATATAATAATCTTCGACTTCTATCAATCTCTGTGCGCAAAAGCTGAGCTGTACTTCATTTACATAATAGTTAGTCACACCGGTTTCACATTTTATTGATTGCTAAGCCCTTATAGCAGGGGTGTCCAAACCCTTCCATGGAGGGCCTAGTGTGTGTGTGCAGGTTTTCACTTTAACCTTACAACCATACAAGGCTGATGCAGTAGCTCACTAATTCATTGGGATCTCCCCTCACCTGGCAGTCTAGGTCCAAATTTGGCTCTAATTGAAGGCAAAGACCAAAAACCAGCATACACTAGGCCCTCCATGGAAGGGTTTGGACAACCCTGCCTTATATTCTTTGTAATATCCATGTTGTTTGTACTTCATTGTCAGGTGTAGATTAGATATTTTTTTCCGTGGGTACTGTTCCATGTTCAACTACTATATAGACCTTTATAAATTTGCCTTCCTGCGAGACGAGTTCTGAGGTTCGTACTATATATGTACAGTATATATTTAGTTTTTCATTGTATTCAGCATGTACTTTCATTTGGATGTTACTATTGCCCAGTATTACGACATTAGCCAGTTTAGGCTTGTAACATTTAAACTACTATTTAAATAAAAGGCTACAATGAATATCTTGTGTCTGGCTTCGATTTCTTCACTCACGTTTGACAGTAAGATGTAATACATTTATAGCTTTGAATGGCTTAAACAAGTAATACAATGAAATAAGAATGATCATTCTACTTAACCAACATTAAAACAATCAGCATTAATCACAGTTGCATACATCTGATTCACAATGAACACCAAACTTTTTACAAAATGCTCATAGATGGATGTAATCATTTTATATTAGCTAGCTAGCTACTGTCACGCATGTTGGCCATCTGATCAAATTGTCTTTACAATTGTGTCAACAAAAACTCATAGTGTGCACATGAAACATACAGCTATACAGTCTGTACATCATCCATGAATGTATTTGTGAATATTAGGACTATTGCTACATCCAAATGATTGCCCTTCCATTTTAAGCGCAGATGTGAGCTTAATACACAGTGTGTTTTTAGCAACAAACAGGGTGCAATTCAATAAACTTTATTTATTAGCATTTTTGCTAAAAAGTCATGTAGCCCCTGCAGTACACCAAAGTACCCCTAGGGGTACACATACCACCATTTGAGAAACACTGGTCTATGTTATATGCACATTCCTAGTAGAATAAATTGTCTTACCGCAGTTAGCTTGAAATATGACGGTGTTCTCGCCTCTATGCAGCCATTCTCTTATGGATCACCAGGCAGGAAAACCCCAAAGATATTCAGGTTATTCCCTTTTGTCCTATGGCAGTGGTTCTCAACTCCAGTCATGGGGACCCACTGCCCTGCATGTTTTAATTGTCTCAAAGCTTCACCACTGAGGCTACCAGGTATATATGAGCATAGAAGTAGGTGTTGGAGCAGGGAGACATCTAAAACATGCAGGACAGTGGGTCCCCAGGACCGGAGTTGAGAACCAGTGTCCTATGGTTCACTAAAGTGGAGGAAATATGGTTGCCAGAACTGTCAATCAAACCACAGCTGTACAGTGATAACTAATGAGGTTGCAGGGTGGGCCCAACCTATATTTATTATTTGAAAATGGCTGACCAAACACGTTTTCTCACTATAGCTCATGAAAAGAAATATCATAAATATTACAAATTAAAGCTTTCAATATATATTGACACAACTCAGGCTAGTGGACCCAAAAGGCAGACATGGAGGCAAAGTATATTCCAATAGAATGAAATGTTCATTAGCTGGACAACAGCAATTAAGGTAACAGTAGGTGGTTAATCCAAAATTGGCAACAGGATAGTCCGGCAGATGTACACTGGAATAGACCGGCTCATTGGTCGGTGGACAGGCAGAAAACGGTAGCTGAGGCAAAGGGCTGAGGAAACATGGTGTAGGCAGGCTCGTAGTCAGATCAAACAGGCATAACTTGGCACCGGGGGAAGAAGAAATAGCAAAACACGGGTAACAGGAAAATCACTGGTAGTAAAGAATGCTGGAAATGACTATACTAGACAGAGGATCTGGCATCTGCCAGAACAGAGAACGGGGTAAAATACAAAGAACTAATGGGAAACCGGGAACACCTGGTGTGGGTTGGGGACATGACAACAGGTGAAACATATCAGGGTGTGACATATATATACAGTATACAGCATATACAGCTAATTAGCACACATTCATGTGGAAACAATATAATGTTGATGGTTTTCATGAAAACATCCCTTTATTAGGGACCTAGTTTGTTGCTTAAAGTGCCAGTCTGCGACTTTCTTAATTGCAAAACAAGTTTTTAGGCCTCCCATTTCAGTCTGGGTGTGTAGTATATTGTTTCTGTTATTTATATACACAATCTAAGTAAAATCATTATCTTACCGCAGTTAGCTTGAAATCTGACTGTTTTTAATTGCAATGGCAGCCATTTCCTTACATAGCAATCATTTCCTTACATAGGGAATCTCCACTAAATTCTTTGAATTTTGGTTAGCTAAAATGGAGGAAACATGGTTGGCAGAACTGTCAGTCAAACCAGAGCTGCACAGTGATGTCCAATGAGGCTGCAGGGTTAACAGCTAGACACACCACAGCGAGAGAGAAAGTACTAACCTAGACACCTCAGTGAAAGAACGAGTACCGGTATTATGCGGGGACCCGTTTTAGTTTGACAGTAATGATATACACACACTTTAAACCCTAGAGGCCTAATGTTGTGGAACACATCTTGAAGTTAGCCTTTTTTAACAAATACCTAGCCATTTTAAACAGCCATGTGTATGGGAGGGAATTGTGAATCACATCAGTGGGGACCAGTGCTGGAACACTGTCTGAACAGATTTTTTTTCTCCATTTTCTTCCCTCTCAATTCCCACTAACCCGCCTTGTCAGCAACTCTGCACATCCCTGGACAGATCTGTGGGATGGCGAGGAGCATGCACTTGGTTCATTCAACCACATGTCGCCGAGCCACCAATTATTTTTGCATTGTTCATCTGTCACATGGTGAAATATAGAGTAGAGTGATTGAAGGGTAGCAGGTATGATATAATTTTCGGCTGTATTGACTCACATACTGTTTTGGCTTCCAACTTTTATGATTTATTGGTGTGATTTTCTGATTACTGTGATTTTCTGATATTGATTGCTGTGGAGTTGTGTGTTGGACAATTTACTTTTTCTGCTTAACCCATTTCATTAACTCTAATAAGCCATTATGAACACCTGCCGTAACCCAGTTACACCAGCCCATTGATTGGCCAGCCCTCAGACCACTCCCAAATAAAAAGGTCTTCCTAACTCTTGGGAGGGAGAAACAGGAAGGAGGGAAAACAAGGACTTGAAGAGATGAGGGGGGGGACGAAACGGAACGCGGAGAAACAGGACGTGAATTGATGAGGGGGGGGACAAAACGGAACGCGGAGAAACCAAAGCAGAACAGAACAGGACGGCGCAGAAGGAAGGTGGTCGGAATCAGGAGACGGAATAAGGAGGAGGACGAGGACCCCGACGTTGGGGTTTATGTATGTGCGGACGTGTGTGCTGTGGATACGATACTAAGGATCGTTTGGAAGCTGTTGGATCGGACTCTGACGCCCTGCTAGAGGTAGACTCCCGGATGTGACAATATCAACGCTCGCAAAATTCTACTTAAAGGGAAGTGGTCTTTCTTTCCTCTCCTTTTTCTTGTTCCGTGTCATACTAGAAGTTAAGTATACAAACCAGTCGTTTAGCGTAGCCCACCCATGTTTTTAAGGTGCCGATTCTGGAGGTGTGACAGTGGAGCAGTGGGAGCCACAGTGTGATTGACAAGTGCACAGGCAGACCCGCTTTACGGGAAAGCTGACGTGGATTCGGGATTGGAGTAACTACACCGGCAGGAATTGTGTGCGAGTACGGATCGGAAAACGTGGGACGGACTTAGACTGGGCTTTGGACATTGGCCTTATCCTGGTGACGTTATCGATTGTTGATATGGTCCTGACTAACTTCTCCCTCATTTGTTTTAATCCAGGTAGGGAATAAAAGTATTTTGTATCATTGTTTTAAACACCAAAAATAAATATCTTTTGCCATCTATTTTTGTCTGCCTTTCTCCCTGCGTTGGTGTGGCCAGGAATCTGAATCTAAATTAACTTTAAAGTGACGGGCTCGAAGTAACCCCGTTACACATCCAACATGGAAGCCTTTAGTCACAAAATGCATGGGATGATTATGTATGGAGAGCGACGTGGCAGGATAGTTACTCTGACTTATCTAACCCAAATCGCAGCGATAGGCCAGTTTGCACTTCCTCGTGTGGGAGGTCCAGAAAAACCTGAACCCATAGTCAGGCTTGAACCACTGACTATAATGAAGTAGACTGCCCTGCAATGCAGCGACTTAGCCCACTACACCACATGGACCCCCAAGTCAGGAAAAACTTGAAACAACTTCTGCATTCATCAATACCCAGCCTGATAGGATCATGGTTGGAAGATAAACCCGGCCTAAGAAAACAAGTGCAACCAAGAGAAACCACCTGAAGCACTTGTAGGGTGATCAGTATGCCACATATATTTTACAAGGTGAAACAAAACAATACTACATTGATTTTCAGATCTCCCTGTCCCAGTCAACACCCCTTGTTAAAATTGAAATCCTGTTCCCTACGCTTAAATGTGTATGAAGCACATGTGACTGTCCTAACCATAGAGGTGAGCATCCGGTTTAGCAAACCAAAGGAAGTGCCTTAAACCTGCATTCTATCTGAATTCTAGCTGGGGGAGATACATCTGGTTGCAAAAGAGCTCGGTTTCTGTAATAGTCTATGAGAATGAGAAACATAATATACTTGATTTATTACCTCAGTAAACATTTTCATAATGAGTATATGGTCTCAAACGCTAGATTTAAGCCTTCTGCAATTTATCATGATGTTAATTTTTTTATTATGGTCTTGTTGATTTAAAAATCGGTAAAGCAAAGGGGCATTTAGGGCATTTAGTCTATGGCGTTCGGTTGTACGACAAGACACACAAAGGAGTTGGCAGTTTTTCCGGTAAGTAACGTTACATTTTCTTTAACATTTTGTTTTAATACTGTTTTTCGTTAGCCTCCCAATTAATATAATTTAGCTAGCTAGATTACTCCTCCCTCTCGTCTAAAATCGCCACATCCGCAACCAAGATGTCTGAGCCTGTAACGGCAAATTCGATAACCCAAATCAGATCTTCACAAACCAATGGGTGACGTCACACATGGTTAAATCCAGTGATAGATAGAATCTATGGTCCTAACAAAAGCCTTGGACAAACAACACACCATCCAAGGGTCCTCCTATAATGTAGCACTGCTTTAAATGTGAAGCTAGAGACGCCAAACCAGATTTTAGATGTTCAAGTTAACCAATCTTTTGAATCATATCAGACAATTAATTTTATTTCTTACAATATTATGAATTTCAAGGTACTATACAGTAGAAAAATAACCAACAAAGTGAATCTACTGTATGTAGCTACCTGAGTTAACCTTTCTTTGTTTTTTATTGCTTTATTTAAAAAAAATTATATACAGTTGAAGTCAGTAGTTTGCATACACCTTAGCCAAAGACATTCAAACTCAGTTGTTTACAATTCCTGACATTCAGTTAATGTACAATCTTCCTGTCGTAGGTCAGTTAGAATCACCACTTTATTATAAGAATGTGAAATGTCAGAATAATAGCACAGATAATGATATATGTCAGGTTTTATTTCTTTCATCAAATTCCCAGTGGGTTTGAAGTTTACATACACTTAATTAATATTTGGCAGCATTGCCGAACATTGTTTAAATTGAGTCAAACATTTTGGGTAGCCTTCAAACAACTTCCCACAATAGGTTGGCTAATGTTTGGCCCATTCCTCCTTGTCATGGTGTATGGCATGGTTGAAGGAGGGAGACCGAAAGTGTAGTGGATTTTAAGATGTTCCACAGGACTGATTAAAACAGCTGTCTAAGAACTACCAGTCTCTCACACTCCTGACAACTGCCGTAGTGAGACCCGGAAGGGAGGGGGGCCAAAACCCCAACTATGGGTAGTCAAACAAGACGCTGAGATCTCAACATTATACTGTATATCATGATATATCACTTTGGGGCTTGCTGGATCATCCCATAAAGGGAGTTTTGGTTTTACTACATGCAAGGGGTTATGATTTTCTCCACAGAGCGACTAGAAGAGATTAATGCTAGCTTTCTACAGGGAAGCATAGTCAAAATGTGATAACCCAGTCCTTTTGTTCCCGGATAGCGCCGCTGAGGCGACACAATCTAATGGTTAATGTACTCTTTCGTTCTCCAATAACCAGACAGTGAACTGATCTGTATTTCGTATGCAGCGGGAGTTGGGGGCGTCCCTTCTCGAAGGGAAATATAAGTCTTTGTTTAAGGTTAAACGGGGAGATCTCTTTAACGACTCTCCTGGCCACACGTTCAGTGTGCGCCATAGCAAATGTGTTGAATAAATGTTGTAATAGACTGAACTGTATAAGACATGCTTAGATCGTAGATCATGTTTAGAAGTGTTAGACGACAGGTAAATTCTTGGTATTGTATTGCATAATTCTGTGTCCGGTTAAAGTGTTGTATTCCGATGCACTTTAACTGGAATTAAATATTATTCACTTACTAAGTTCTGTCATAGACATTCTAAATCATTTCCCAGAACGTCTCCGGTGGAGTCATTAATGGGAACGTAAGCTATCTTGTTGGCCAGCTCTTATAATGCAGCTCTTATCACGCACACAGTTCAAACTAGGTAGCCAATGCACTGTTTTCTGAGTATCGCGGTAAGCGATTACGTTTTCCCGGGTCGCTCTAGTATTTCTTCCGTAGCTGTTTACACACGGATGAATGATCATTATGAGGTCAGATAGCTAGACAGGAAATATTCAACCACGTCTTTTCTATCAATCCTCTATACGCATTTATTATGCATTTCTCCATTCTCAACTCAGACTATTGCAACAGGGAAGAAAAGGAAATATATTAATCATTAATGCTTTAACTTCATAAGTGCACATTAATTGTATCCTTTTACTCCTTTATTACAAAAGCAGTAGATGGTTGTTGCTTGTTCAATAATATAGATCCAGGAACATACATGTATTGCAGTTGCAGGTGAAACGCTGAAGCGAGTGCACAACGGATATACTTATATAGCTCTTGTCTTATATAACACTCTTGTCACAACTTACATGATATAGTAGCTCACGGACAGTCTTCCAATACAGAACGTACACGTAACATGATTCAATGACAGACACATCTCTCTAGTTTGGCAGCACTTATATACAGGAAGCTGAACTAATTAATAGAACAAGGCTGAACGTAATCATTAATCAACAGGTCTACAAGGTACCAGCCTAACTTAAACCCTATCTCAGAAAATGTCCAAACTAGAGAGAGGTTTCACATTTATTAAAGGGACAGTACAACATTGTAAACACAAAAACATAGAAATTAAAGTAAAATGTATATACAGTCCTTGCTCAGTTCATGTTAATGCCAGCCCTCACTGGGCTGGGTGTTACAATCCTGACAAAATTGATATAACTGAGTCATGTTTGTAGGTTTGGGAGTAGTGGCTTCTCCTTGCTTGGTTGCCTTCCAAGCTTCGTTGATATAGGGCTTGTTTTAGTGTGGATATAGATAATCTTGTATTTGTTTCCTCCAGCATCTTCACAAGGTCCTTTGCAGTTGTTCTGGGAGTGATTTAAAAGTATGTTAATGTATGTTAATCTCTAGGAGACAGAGGGCTAGATTTATCAAGCTGTTTGTGACTGTTTCCAGGCGCTAATTGGTCGCAAAGACGGACTTAACCGATGCGGGCTATTTACAAACCAGGCGCACTTGGGTAAAATCGCAGATTGCCTGCCACATGAGCGACAAGAGACAAGTTGCGCTTTCAATATGTGTTCGTGGGAGGGTCATGGGGAAAGTGGGAGTTCCACCCAAAAAGGTGGG
This sequence comes from Umbra pygmaea, assembly GCA_016801145.1. Lineage (NCBI taxonomy): Eukaryota > Metazoa > Chordata > Actinopteri > Esociformes > Umbridae > Umbra > Umbra pygmaea. The sequence goes on along the minus strand of JACXGM010020913.1, from coordinate 4,960 downwards.
AGGATACGCGTAAAGTGTGCCTAATTATATATTCTGTGGTATTTACAAAGACTGCCAGTAAAAGCGCGCCTCTATTCTGCGGGGGGAATTTACCGCCTCTTAAAAGCTGGTCTAAACCAGCAAGTGCGTTATGGCAATCGAAATTTGATGTTTTTCCGAGGGTGTGGATGTTTTGCCCTGTAATATATATCAGGTTTGCTGTTACTTCATGCACTAAGATGCTAAATTTAAGCCTGCGCTTTCTTTTTCCTGTGGGGAGATCCATGATAGATACATACGGGCCCATTGTTTGCTCTTTTAGAGGCGCGCTAATAGAGGGCGGAGAATGCGCTAATTGCGTAATGGGTATCGGGTTTGATAAATACTACGCTAAATGTGGAAGCATAGCGTGCGCTATTACCGAACGCGCATAAACAGACGCAGCGCAAACTGCGCTAGTGTTAGTAAATTCGGCCCAGAATGTGTCTCCTTCCTGAGAGTTATGATGGCTGCATGGTATGGGATCAAATAAGGGCCAATAATATTTAGAGGTTGTGAAGTGATGTTTGCATGTGTAAAAACGTTTTGCATCTGTAGAAATATTTTGTGAATGTGTAAAAAGGTTTTGCATCTGTAGAAATATTTTGTAAATGTCTGCAAATGTTTTGTGAAACACTGGAGTTACAAAGCCCAAGTTACAAGTGGCAAAATATTGACTGTGTCAAAACACTGATCAACCATTTCAGAAGTGTACATTCTTTAGCTATGTTTAGCTTTTGCTGTACAGTCCAGTATTTATGCCATATGCAAAATTACCGCTAGAATCCTTAAAGAAGCTATAGAATTAAAACTGCAATAAAATAATTGTTGATCAGATAATGAAATAAACTCTTTACAGTTGCATTCTCTGAGTGTAAGATAACCTATTTCAGGGGTGCACATTCTTTAGTTTTTGCTGTACAGTCCAATATTTATGCCATATGCACTCAATAGAATCCTTAATGTAGCTAGCATTACACAGGACTATGGGCTAGATTTATCAAGCCATTTGCACCTGTTTCCAGGCGCTAATTGGTTGCAAAAACGGACGTAACCGATGCGGGCGCACTTTGGTAAAATCGCAGATTGCCTGCCACATGAGCAATGAGACAAGTTGCGCTTTCAATATGCGTTCATGGGAGGGTCATGGGGAAAGTGGGAGTTCCACCCAAAATGGGAGTTGATTTAACTTGTTATGGCAATCCAAATGTTTTTTTCCAAGGGTGTGGATGTTCTGCCCTGTAAAATGTTCAGATTTGCTGTTCATGCACTAAGATGTTAATTTCTTCTTCACTAAATTTAAGCTTGCACTTTTTTTTCGTAGGTAGATCCATGTTAGAGACATACGGGCCCATTGTTTGCTCTTTTAGAGGCGCGCAAATGGAGAGCAGAGTATGCGCTGATTGCGTAATGGGTATCGGGTTTGATAAATACTACGCTAAATGTGGAAGCATAGCGTGCGCTATTACCAAACTTCCATAAACAGACGCAGCGCAAACTGCGCTAGTGTTGTAAATTCGGCCCTCTGTGTATTATTATAGATTTAAGCGATCCAGATTGCAAATGTAAATGGTCTTATTAAAATATTATAAGTTAGTATATGTCATACTATTCTCATAGAGTTTAGTGGCATATTTTCAAAATGTGTCATGTTTCCTTTGTTAATAGATTTTTATCACGTTGAATCAAACGCTATTATTTTAAAGGCAAAACTAGGAAAACCTAGGAATCCACTAAAGAAGATGGCTCCCTAAAGAAGCTCGCTTCACACTGGTAAGTTTCACCTGTGTTATTGTGAACTGTCTATGCTTATGAAGCATTAGCCTCAGGCTTCTCCATGTTGACTGACTCCAGATTGCAGAGAAGTAACGAGAACACGCCTCGCTAGAATCTTTCGACCCTTAATTGGTTGATCGGCGTTCTGATTGGCTAATCAATAAGCATTGTGCTGATTGGATAACATTTTGGCCCCGCAAAAAAAGTAAGAATTTTGCAACACATAACTTGGGTTTTGTAACTCCAGTGTTGCACAAAACCTTTGCGGACATTTACAAAATATTTCTACAGATGCAAAACTTTTTTCAAAAAATATTTCTACAGATGCTACATTTTTATACACATTCACAAAATATTTCTATATAATATTATTGGCCCTTATTTGATCCCATACGTTTGTCCCATAGTATTTACACTTATACTACTATGTTTGTTGGTGTATGTGAAGAAGTGAGACCGAATGCTGAGAGTTACATTATTGACTTTTATTTAGAACATAAGAAAACAAGAATCCATGGCCCATATTTATCAAGCTTCGCAGAATTACTCATAAGACTTGACTTAAGAGTAAGAAATTCTTAAAAGTTAGTTATCAAGTATCTCAGTCTTACTTTAAGTGATATGTAGGACTAAATCTTAAGCGTCAGTCTAAGAGCTGATTCACAAAACTTTGCTGTGCCGCAAACGGGATTTTGGATGACAACATAGAACAATCACTGAATAGATGTACTTGTTTAAGAATATTCTCAGATAAATTCACATTCTATGGTGACATTCCTAAGAGGAGTTGACATTCATCACACATTTGACAATAAAGAATTTTCAAGAGAATCCATTATGATATAAACATTGTAAATTAAAGATCAAAAAAGTTTCCTACATGTTTTCCACTATTTCTGAATTACAAATTTTAAACCAGTGTGCAGTTAATTGACCTGCCTATATATAGCCTAGAGTTACTAATGTAATCATCACCACCATGGATTCCGAAAGAAAACCGAACTGGAGCCAATCCCACTTTGTGTAATACGATGTGCCCTTTCAAGGGATACGACATTGAAACCTTACTTATCACTTATATTAGGATACAGTGATCTCTTAATAAACGATTAAACAATTGTGTATAAATAGCTTACGAAATAGGCTTCCTGTTGTATTTCATTTGGGCTTCTGCAGTGGCATATGGAAAGAGGTGATAGTGCCTTTCAAACAGCTGCTTCAGGCCACTTTCATTCAATATCTGTGCGTCATGGGTAGACCCAGGCCATTGGTATCCAAAATGTTGTAGTCTGCATCAAACTCAACTAGTGTGTTGATGCTGTGGTGCCTCTACCTGTTCATATAAACATTCTTATTGACACTGGGAGAAATGCTCTTTTTATGAGTGCCATCCATTGCGCCTACTACTCTTGGGAAGCCGACTATTTGCATGAATTGTGTTTGCTTCTGTTGGATTATGCGGGGTGTTTTTGGAAAGTCAATGAAACATGTGACAATGTGTGGAGTTGTAAGTGCCATAATTGTTTCCAGGACAATTTGGCTTATTGATGGTTGTGATGGCCCAAATCATCAGCATTGCGTTGCTGCAAACAAAGAATAATCACCACCTTCAATTCATCTAAAAATGCATTGCTGTGTAAAGTCACTGGGGAAATGACAATTCATTTCTTCAACAATTCAAAAACATTCTTCCTCTTCTATAAGATTTCCGCACGTCTTTGTCTCATCTGTGCCATCACAAGCCCCTACTGGCAACTCTTAACCACTTGAGAGACCTCTTGAGCGGTCTTAAATAGCTGGCAGAGTAAGAGTAATTCTTAGCTTTGAGAAATTTGATAACTTGCTTTTATACTTAAGTTTGAGAGTAATTGTACATTTTGTCAATTCTCAGCACTTAAGACTAAAATGGCACTTTGAGAAGCTTGATAAATATGGGCCCTGAGCTTTATTTGGCTGCAAGATAGAGCGACTTTCTGCTTAATACAAATTATAACCTTTCTGTTTCTACAAGACACATACACACTCGGTACATAACGTGTACAAATTGGCATGAGAACGTTCCCTTGTATACATCCCAGAGTAATAGGCTATATAGGTAGTATCCAGAAGGTGGTGCGTCAAATTCACAAACAAACCAAATATATGCATTAAACTATTTATATTATAACCAAATAGACAAATAATAAAACATAGACCATTAACACATTAATCACACTCAGTCTATTCCACAACATGCCACAAATCCATGCTACACTATGTCGTGACATACTATTGTTTGCACAAATTAACATGGTACCTTCCTTTCTCCTAAGGATGAGCCAGACTTCTGTAGGTCTACAAGTTTTTTTCTGAGATCTTGGCTGATTTTCCCTTGATGTCAAGCAAAGAGGCACTGAGTTTGAAGGTATGCCTTGAAATGAAACCACAGCTACAGTACAGTACACATTCAATTCACTAATGTTTGTCTAAAAGCCTAGCAAAATCTTCTAAAGCCATGACATCATTTTCTGGAATTTTCCAATCTATTTAATAGCTAAGTTGTTGTATGTAAACCTCTGACCCACTGGAATTGTGATATAGTGAATTCCTTTCTATCAGAACCAGCATTCACTTTTTTAGCAATTTGAGCTACATTCTGTTGGGTCGGACCACACAGGCCAGCCTTCATTCCCCACGTGCATCAAAGATCATTGGCCGCCGATGTCATTGGTTCATGGCTTTTCCTTTCTTGGACCACTTTGTATAGGTACTGACCACTGCAGATTGGGAACACCCCACAAGAGCTGCAGTTTTGCAGGTGCTCTGACCCAGTCATCTAGCCATCACATTTTGGCCCTTGCCAATGTTGGGACTGAACCAGCTGATATTAATTTGCACTGACAGGGGGCTGGATTGCTTTTTAATTACTGATCGTTTTCAGTTGTTGTCTTGGCTTTCCATGCATTTTTGCACCTCCCTTTCTTCATGTGTGTTACGTTCGTACTGCTCCCCAGGAGGGGAGTGGGATGTCAAACCCACTACACAGGACACCCTGAGGTCAGCAACAGAGGTATGGGGTCGTAGGTGCGAGCAAGGACACGGAGACACAGGTACCGTTTAACAAAGGGCTTTTTATTGCCACGGTAATAAATGTTAATAATAAATTATATGTTTGGGAGGAGAGGCT
>JACXGM010020912.1:0-17537 GCA_016801145.1 Umbra pygmaea | reverse complement strand
CTTATATACAAAATGGAGTGAGCAGGTGTGGTGAATCATGATAATTGAGTCCGGGTATGGGAACTGTAGTTCTTTGGAGGTATGACTAGGGAAGCTGTAGTCCACAGGAAGTAGAACTGATGAATGGGAATTGTAGTTCTGAGCGGGATGGAATAGGGAAGTGGCAGTGTCCAGGGAAGGGGAACTGGGAATCATTACACATGCAAAGACTGCCTGAAGTCTGCAACCTATAAACATTAGCAGATAGTTGTTCTCGTCTATGGTTTTGATGTGCAAGGGATGTACATCATGCACCTTCAGTTCGTGTTTGTTTTGGTGCATTTTCTTAGTCTTGTCTAAAGGAAGTGAAACATGAACAATTGAACATGTCAGATAAGTCACTTTGTCAGTCATGGACTATACAGTCATGGTCAAATGTTTTAAGAATAACACATGTGTTGGTCTGTCATGCTTGTTGAGTTAGAATAACAGACTGGAAGCTTTAAAATTAGGGTGGTGCTTGAAATCATTGTTCTTCCTCTTTTAACCATGGATACCTGCAAGGAAACACATGCCGTCATAATTTCTTTGCACAAAAAAGGCTTTAAAGGCAAGGATATTCACTGTAAAAAATTATTTGACTCAGTTAAGTTGCGGCAACTTTAGGAAAGTTGGGCCAATTTTAGGAAGGTTGCGCCAACTTTAGGAGTTAAGTCCAGATAGGAGTGAACTTAACTCCTAAAGTTGCCGCAACTTTCCTAAAATTGGCCCAACTTTCCTAAAGTTGCCGCAACTTAACTGAGTCAAAGAATTTTTTACAATGTTGCTGCTAGGAAGAGTGCACCTAAATCATAATTTATCGGATTCAAGGAGAGATTCAATTGTTGTGAAGTAGGTGTCAGGGCACCCAAGAAGGTCCAGCAAGCTCCAGGACAATCTCCTAAAGTTGATTAAGCTGCGGGATTGGGGCACCACCAGTGTGGAATGCAGAGGTCTTGAAAACAAAGGGTCAACACTGCAAATATTGACTCTTTGCATAAACTGAATGTCATTGTCAATGAAAGCCTTTGGCACTTGGAATAACGGTAATTATATGTACCATAGTAACTACTGACATAAAGATCTAAGAACATTGAATCAGCGAAGTTTGTGGAGAACAATACTTGTTCCATTCCCAAAACGTTTGACCACAACTGTACACTTTTGCTTTTGGGCCCTGAAAACTACTTGATAGGGCCAGAGCTGAATTTGGGTATATGTCTGACCGGAAAAAATACACAAAAGAAGGCCAATTCTGATGTTTTCATTTCAACCATTCTTGGGAGCTTTTCAAAATATGTTTAAGAAAAATGCTTCTCTTCATTCTTGGGTCTATTTTCCTCTTGTTCCCAAGTCCAGTAATGTTGGCTACAGTCCCAAGGGCCTTAAACTTCTTAGTAGTATTGGAAACAGTGCTCACAGGAACACCAAGCTCTTTAGAGATGGTCTTGTAGCCTTTACGTTGACCATGCTTGACTATTACCGTCTTTCTAGCCTCCTCAGAGAACTCTGGTTTTCCATGTTCAGACACAAAACAGCAGAATACTTATTCTCCATTTATACTAGCTGAATGAGTGTTTATGTGATTGAAGACACCTCTGATAATACCGTAATGAAAAGAGAATGGATTCATTGAGGTATCACGACAATTATTTCATATAACTTCTAAAGGGTATTAATAATATTGTTCAGACTTTTTAGAATGTCTTTATAAAATCGATAATAATTCATCTTTTTTGTTTTGTTCTACTTCTCACCAAATACATGCATGTATGGATGACAAAAGATCTTTTAATTTCAAAACTTTTCAGGGCAAATGGTGCATTATTTGAATATAATGCAGGGGTACCAGTATTTCTGGCCAAGGTTATATATTAATTTTAAATATTTTTCCAAATATTATTTTTGCATGTGGGCATGTATGCTAACTTTCAGGTGTAATAACAGAATACCAACAGAGAAACATCATATATATTCTGGCATTTAAGAGACTGACATAACGAAAGGACAATACAGTTGGGTTGTTAGGATTAGATTACATATGATATATGTAATGTTCACTGCCATGCAAGCTCTGCATTTTGCCCTAGGTAATAAATAACCACAATGTAGACAAAGCTGGAGACAAGTCACAAATCAACTATGGATTGAATATTATGTTAAGCAGTATGTTAATCAATGTTTTACATTCACTATCACTATATTAAGGGACATTTGATATTATTTTGTATAGATATATCTTAAGAGTTCAATGTCACTGGAATTCAATCAGAATTCACTGGTCATGCACGCAAGCAGAATGTTCAGTTTGTAATCTGTTAAAGCATTTCAAGTCACACGTCCAATTTCCGGCCATTCCATTGTGACGTAGTTCATAGACCTATGCATTAATTGCTCTCAAATTTGAGTGCTGACCTAGCGCGTGATTGTGACCCGACGTTACCAAAGTGAGTGACCAAGATGCTTTTCATTCATTCAGTAAATATCTCTGTAGCAGTAGTAGAACACACACATTGTTTCATTATACTATTTTTTTCAACAATCAGGTGCAAGTCATATGTCTCATGTCATCAAATTTCCCTGGATTGACTAATTCTAAGAAGAGTATACTTCCCAATTTTGAAAAAACGTTGAGGACTCTGCTCCAATATGTTATCAAGAATGGCCATGAATGAATGAACGAACAAAGGAACGAATGATCTAATGAAACAAAATTAAACTTGAAGGAGGAAATGTGGGAATTAGGTTAACCTGAAACAAAAGAAAATCCGCAATGGGACTGAGCTCGAAAAGCTTTGGCGACTTTTCATAGTACAAAATTGCTGTCAATCAAAAGGAGACGCAGTCGGAGAAGCGGACAGCTAGGACTGGACGCCGAGGCGGTTGGATGCCGACGTTGCGCAGGTGCGGGGCTAAGCCAAAGCGTGGGTCGAGTCCGACGTGGGCCGGCAGGGTGAAGTTGTTGGACGAGCGAGGAGGGGAGCCGGAACCGGGGTGCGTGGCGTCCTCGTGGGGATCTGCTGCTGCAGAGTGTGAGCAGGAGAAGGCGGAGCAGTTGGTGCTGGACTTATTGCGTGGGGGAGCTGCCGGTGAGGTGGCGGGTCGCGACGGCGGTGCGGTGAGTGAGGTCGGCATGGTGGGGAGCTCGGGTGAGAGTGTGGGTGGGGATGGTGTGAGGATTGGGTTTGAGGAGGAATGGGGAAGTCGTCGGAAGAAGAAGCGGGCACGAAAGAAAGAGGGAGTGGAGAGTAGTTCGGGAGAGGGTGAAGGGCCGGCGGTGAGTGGTGGGGAGCAGAGGTTTAAGGTGGTGGTGGTGTTTCTGGAACCGACACGTCAGGTGTTGCACCCAGTATCGCTCACGAAGGCGATTAGGGATCAGGTTGGTAGGGTTGAGGATGCTAGTTGTTTGAGTGGGGGTAGGGTGCTTATTGTGGTGGGTAGTGAGGCGCAGAGGATAAGCTGATGAAGCTGGAGGTGCTGAATGGGGGTAAGGTGAAGTGTATGGTGCCAGGGAGTGCGGGGAAGGTGAGAGGGGTGGTCACGGGTGTTCCGGAAGATATTTCTATGGAGGAGTTAATAGAGGTGGTGTCGGAAGGGGATGTGGTGGGAGCGAGACGGTTGGGCAGTAGGGCACTGGGGTTAGACAAGGTGAGTCCCACGGTGTTGTTGGAGTTTGGAGGGCCGTTGCCGAGGAGGGTGTACTTAGGGTGTATGAGTTTTTATGTGAGGGAGTATGTGCCACCGCCGCTGCGGTGTTTTAACTGCCAGCGTATGGGGCATGTGGCGGCGGTGTGCAGGGGGCCGGAGCTAAGGATTTTATGGGTGTCACTGATGTCACGGGGGAAATGGTGCACAAGATGATGAAGGGGAAGGGGACGGGGGAGGGTAGGTAGTGGGGTGGGTGGGGGATTCATTTCTGGGATCGTGGAGTGTTGGGGTGGAGTTGACGTGGGTGGGCCATGTCCGGCCTCACTCTCCGGTGCTGTTGGTGGCGGTGTATGCGCCTTTGGTGGGTGCGATTCGCCATAAAACCCCAAAGAAGAAGAAGAAGGAGACGCAGTCTTTCGACAGAACCTCCAATCATCACGAAGAAGCCCGGTTTCCAGGCCAGCCCACTTCTCCATTCACCCCCAGAGACGCTGAGCATCCATGGACGGGACATAGCATGACCGTCTAGTTTCGAAGCACTGAAAAAAAAACGGTTCAAAGCAGCCCCATTGAAGTCCATCAACGCCAGGCTTCAACAGGGAAATGGAGTGACTCTACGGGAATGTATGAGAAGGAAATCGAGTCAGTCGACCTGCTAATATGTAGCTGATTCTGAACGAACTTGTATTTCCGAGATTAACATGTTCTACACATTTTTTGTGAGTAAAATGTTAACACAATAGTACATATATGACCATTATTTTTTTACATTTTAGGGGAAGCCGACCTTCCTTTTGCAGTCACATCTGCGTATAAGCGCTACTAAACTTTCAGCACGGAGGCAGTGTTGCCATTGCCAACTATTTTCAATTTAAAGTAGCCAAAGCCTGCTCAAAAAGTCTCTAAATGTTGCTAGATGAAGTCGCTTGATGACGCTAATTAACATATATGTGACGTCAGGGTTGCCAGTTCAACCAGAAAATACTAGCCCAATGATTGATCAAAAACAGCCCAAAATGCCTTAAAACTAGCCCAATTTGTTTACATCGCCACTAAGTTCATAATTCCAATACTTTTTCTACAATGTACATTTAAATGTTATGTTTTTTACCCTATTCTATTCATTTAAAAAAAATTATTTGTTCATTCCACAACATGGTTAGCTATATCTTGCCATTAAATATCTCCACGTACAGTGAGAGAGACAAATAAAAGTACAAAGATGATCAGGAATGAGTTTGAGGATCAGCAAGAATGAGAGTACAGATGTATCGCAACTTGACAATAACTGAACTTTTGACAATAACTCAACTTGCTGTTCATCTATATCCACAGCACTTTTCTCCTAGTGTTTACTGCAACACTTTACTTTTTTAATCACAAATACAAATTATCTTATTATTATTTGTTAGTGTTTAAAAAAAAAAGTTAACTTTTTTGCTATCTCATTCGCTTATTGTGCTTTACTGTCATCTGCTGGGATGCTCCTAATCCATTCCATTAAACCCTTTTCTTTTTCCTTGTCTAGTATGCTAGTAAACACGATTTGTCTTCATAAACATGTTTTTTTCTTCCTCACGTTTCTATAGCATGCTGTGATGCACTCTAATTTCTACTTTCTGATGAATGTTCTGGTCTGAAGAGCCAACAAAATTAACAAATGGTGCAAAATAAAGTGTATTACTTCTTTCGGTTTGTAAGCACTAAACCAATTACATCAATTATCATGACGTTTGAGCCATGCGTGCACATGTTGCATTTTTCTGTTTCGCCCGCTCGCCCTGAATATGCACGTAGCAGTCTCTCTCTCTCAAAATGATCTACTCTTCTTCTTCTTCTTCTTCTTCTTCTTCTCCTTCTTCGTTGGTGTTTTACGGCGGTTGGCATCTAACCGTAATGGTGCATTACCGCCACCTACTGTACTGGAGTGTGGGCCAGAGACAGGGCCGACCTACACCCGGCCACCCAACCCTGCCCTCAAGGAAGAAAACAATATGTTAAAACAAACACCCTCCTTCATCCTTACTAAGTTCTCCTTAGTAAGCCCTTGGATACCAGCCTCCTTCAACCTGTCCCCCATACACCCCCCTCTCCCTCACATAGGGAGAATCAACACATGCTCCACAGTCTCCTCTGCTTCACAATAATCACACCTGCCTGTAGGGTGTTTCCCTATTCTAAACAGGGATCCATTCAGTGTTCAGTGGCCAATTCTAAGACTAGTGTAGATGGCCCCCTCCCTCCTTCCACCCCCAAGTTCTCGCCTCCCCCAACCTTCTTCTGGAGGCGGTGGAGATGTCTCCCCTTTACCCCTCTATCCCACTGCTCCTGCCATCTTTCCATCACCTTTACCCAAACCAAACTCGTTGCCTCCCCTTTACTCAACTTCACCACCATAGTGACCTCCTTCTCCCCTAGGGCCTTCTTCGCAAGCCTGTCAGCCGCTTCATTTCCCACCACTCCCACATGCGCCGATACCCAGGCAAATCTAATTTGACACCCTTTCTGCACCACCCGACCAAGGGTCATCAGTACCTCCAAAACAAGGTCCTGCCTGCTGCGTGAGCTACATGCTTGCAAGCTTTGTAATACTCCACACGAGTCAGAAAAAATTACCACCTTTCCCTGCACACTTTTCTCCACCCAATGCAAAGCCAACAGTACTGCAATCATCTCTGCCGTGAACACGGCCAGATGATCTGACAGCCGCCTCAAGACTCTTCTACCACTGGCCTCTTCACTAAACGCTGCCCCCGTCCGCCCTGAGCTGGGATCTTTCGCCCCATCCGTGTAGATACGCACATACCCTCCATACAACGACCTCAACCTGCTCGAAAAAATGTGGCCTGGATTTCTCCCGTCCTTGTCCCCATGGTAAACAATCTACTCTACTCTCTCCCTCTCTTTAATACACATCACACACAGTAGCTCCTCTCATACCTGGCACAGGCTGCAACATACAGCCTTGGTCACATTTATTTATTTAAAGGAAAATGCTGCAGCTGTGGTTGTTCAAAATTAGCCCAAAAAACCACAACCCGCAACCAATATATTTTCTACTGCCAAATTGATTTAAAAATACCCCGATTTTGGCTAGAAAACCGTGGACATGGCAACACTGTGTGACGTCATCACGTCCACTGAACTAAAAGTTTCTGCACACAACAGAAACAGGAATAAACAGCTTTTTAAAAATCTCTTGTGATTAAGTGCATAAAAATCTCTTGTTATTAAGTGCATGAAAATCTCTTGTGATTAAGTGCATGAAAATAATACAAATTTACGTTTTTAAGAACAATGTTTAAACATACAATATACATAACCATACTTGCCTATGCAAATTGCTAAAAAAAAGAAAATCTATTCTAACTGAAGTGAGACATGGCATTTCAAAAATAGTCTAATTTTGTCTGGGATCAATGTGTGATACCCACCACAAATTCATAGACACACTACCTCTCTCCCAATCAGAGGCGTCCCCAGAAATGTATATGAAAATCTTGGGGTGGCACACCAAAACCAATAACCAAAAATGGAATTTCAGGAATTGTTTTAAGCTTAATTTACTAATCACCTGATGTGCATAGACAAATGCCGGAACAGTTAAAATTTTGAGTTCCACATCAATCCGGTTTTAATGTGTTATGTTTCGATCTCAAGTCTGTTGAGGATCCTGCCTTCTGTTATACTTCATGTGGAGCTGTATACAACTACAGTCAGACTATATTTGGGCTGGTAAGAGATATCTTTCAAACCTCTAACCCAGAACCAATTTCCCTCTTTCCTAGACATTTAAAAAATGTGGAATATTCAAAAAATATTAATATTATCAATATACATCACAATATCATTTTTTTGGGGACAGCTATGAATCTGCCACTGCATCGTCTGGAATGCACAGTTAAAAGGCTGAAATTCCAACTACTTCAAGTAACATGTTTTTAAACATGTGCAGAAGGTTGTTGTCCTTTACTTTGTACCATGTAGAAGTCAGATCAACTTCTGTTCACAGACAGATTAATTTAATGTACCCCGTTCTGTGCTACAAAATGTGGCTGACCTTTTTATCTTATTTGAACAAACCAGTGAGTTTATATTCACACTGTATATTTATTTATTGATATAAAATATAGTTTTCCTGTTTGAAATGTTCTATTTTGATCAAAGACCTGTAGTACCCTGAGCACCTTTTGAATAGCAAATCGACATGCCCCTCTACAGGTTGTGACGCTAACAATAGTGGCTCTCTAGGGACATCTAATTGACATATTTAATTACTAATTCACTTAATAATCAGTTTGAGTTTCTGATAAGTTTTCATACCTATATAACAGTTCTGATATTTCCTTTTTTTATTGCACTCTTGTCATCTATTTAATATGAATATTACTATTTATTGTATCGGAAGATGTGTATATGAAACATGTTTTAATGTAGTTTGTGTGTGTGTGTGTGTTTGTGTGTGTGTGGAATGTTAAATGTTTCGCATTCATTGTGAGTATCTTATTTTTGAGAAGTTAATGTATTTATTTTTATTGTATGTGAAACATCATACACTGTCATGCTTGATTTTGACAGTTTACCATTGCAACTGACAATTAGTTCTCAATCAGCTTACCTAAAGGTGACATGAAAAAAGTATATAAAATACTTGCCACAATTCTGAGCTTCATTCTACTTAGTTTCTAGCCATTGTGATACAATATTGCATTGATTAATCTGTGTAGCTGTAAGGTATCTGTATATGTGTGTCAGCTCAGTTCTGTCTAGTTTCTGTAGTTTCAGTATGCCCAGCTTCAGTTTGTGTGCTATGTCTCCATCTAGTGTATTTAGTATGTCTATGTTTAGTTTCTATGTTCACTCCATTCCAGGTCTTTAGTTTTTCATTTTAGAGTTATGCCCATGTTTATTTTTCCTGGTCTTTTGTACCACATGTTTTTCCTTATCCAATCTGTTTTTATCCAATATCTGTTCCTGATTCCCTGGTGGGTGTGAGTACTCCATGATTCCTGATAGTAACCTGTTCCTTTTCAAGTCTGCCTTGTTTAGAGTTTTCCATTAGTTTTCATAGTAACCTGTTTTGTTATTTTGTATATTCCTCAGTTAGGCGTGTTTCTATTTGTTTATCTATATATGTTTGTTCTCCTACGGAATTGTTTTTTGTTCTAAATACCCTGTTTGATCTCCTACGGTATGGTTTAAGTTATAATACCTGTTTTCGTTTTTATAACCTGGCTCCCTGCCTGATCCCTATGTCCAAACGTGACAATATACACCTCATAATAACTGCTGATTTAAAATTTGACTTAATGAATTCATTATTAACACTTTAAAATCCGCCCGGTATTAAAACATTAATACAACATTTGTAGATTGTAATTTAAACCATTATTCATTAGTAACATTTGAAACTGAATAATGATCTATTGGTAAACATAATTTTGTCAATGAATATATACTTTCATAAAATAAACTATTTAAAGGGGTGTTTTAAACTTTATTAATGATTTATGAGCCAAATTATTTTTACAGCATTTTCAAACCACCTGTAACAAACAACAAACTGTTGAAGTTTCATAACAATTAAATAATTCAGAAACCATTACTGTACAGTGCCTTGCGAAAGTATTCGGCCCCCTTGAACATTTCGACCTTTTGCCACATTTCAGGCTTCAATCATAAAGACATAAAACTATATTTTTTTGTGAAGAACCAACAACAAGTGGGACACAATCATGAAGTGGGACAAAATTTATTGGATATGTCAAACTTTTTTAAAGTTCAAGGGGGCCGAATACTTTCGCAAGGCACTGTATATGTGGCGTTACTAGGGCTGGTACGTTATGCTTGTTGCGATACAATATGCACTCCAGAGCCCGTTCGCCTGCCAATAGTGTATATTGCCTGCAACACAAACTTATTTCATTTCAAAATAATAGAGCTCCTCATTCATTATAATAATAATTGTTTGTTCATTTCATTGATAGGTAGTGGGTCCATGTTCATGTGTTGCTACAATTAGTCTATTTTGGGTAACAACAGACTCTAATGAATGATTTTCAAATGTACACGTGTTCTTTACATGAGACACTGACAATATATTCAATCAATTTGTGTACAACTTATTTGTTAATGTGAAATGTGCTGTTTTTGCTATCACATACACTTATTATTCCTTTACACATATCCTTTACACATATATCTGAGTTTGTGTTGCGGGCATTATATACTGTTGCCAGGCAAACGGACTCTGGAGTGCATATTGTATCGTGATACACATATCGTACCAGCCTTAGGCGTTACCATATGAACTGAGAATGGACTCATTACTTTATATGTATTTTTCTTTTTGTATATGCCAATGCTTTGCATTGTAGTTTTGTTTTCAGTTATTTATGTATACTAACCCTTTAAATCCATGTGACATCTCTGTCTGGTTTGGCCATTTCTAGGATAGGGTTTAAGTTAGGTTAGGCTGGTATCTTGTAGATCTGATAAATGATTACATTCAGCCGTGTTCTATTAGCCAGTAGTTTGCTCTTGATAAATAGTGGCCAAACTAGAGAGGTCAGTCATTGATTATCTGTTCATTGTGTGGAGAGGCTGTCCAGGAGCTACACTAAAATGTAAGTTGTGAAAAGAGTGTTTTTGAAGTTTGGAAGTTTATTCGTAAGCTCTTTACTTGTATGTTAGCTGTCAGTGTTTATGCCACTGTGAGAGCATAATAAGCTATACAAGTATACTCATTGTGCACTCGCCTCCACTGTTCGCCTGCGACTGCATATACCTGTATACTCTATGTATGATTGTCCATTAAAAACAAGCAACAACCATCTACTGCCTGCTCTGGTCTCCCTCTCTCCACACAACACCACCCGTGACAGTATAGTACACTATTCGTGTCTCTATATAATGAATAGGATACATAGTAATAGCTAGTGTGCTTACAACCATAACTGTTAACAATTACTAATACTCACTCAATTGATTATTTATTTTATTTTATTTAACCTTTATTTAACCAGGTAAGTTGATTAAGAACAATTTCTTATTTACAGCAACGACCTGGGAGCAATTAGGGTAAAGTGTCTTGCCCAAGGACACAACAACATTTGGCTCAGTCGGGAATTGAACTGGCAACCTTCTGACTACAACTCTGACTCCCTTCCCTCTGAGCCATCTGCGCCCCCTGCGCCCCCCTAATTATTATTAGGGATATTTACAAAAATATATAATAATCATTATGAAGATTTTCTTAGTAAAATCAATTCATTAATCCTATTACTAATATTTGATTCAATAACTGAAAAATACTCTATTTAGATATTGACAATTTTGAGATATTCTTATTACTGTTATTAAAGATACTTTTAGTAAGTGCAAGTTCAGGCCTCTAACTGAGTGCAGGTGAAAGTCTCTTGGCTTTAAGCATACAGTACAATGCCTTATTCTATGAAATAATCTCCATGTGGGGAGTTTGTGTTTGTGAAATACTCCCGTCCTGTTTGCTCCTAGGTCGTGTCCAGTGGAGATGGTTAGAAGGACAGTTCGCTCCACAAAGAAACAGATAATATGGAAAAAAAACATTAAAACCCTTATTTTCAACAGAGCAGCACTGATTGGTCAAGAATAGATGTATTATTCTATTATCATTTATATTGTAAAATAGGATGTCAGCTAGGACAGTGGTTCTGTCCCCGTATTTGTTGGAGCGTCTGTTAAGGCCAGGCACCACCCTCTAATAGTTATTTTTTTTCCCTTTAGTCTTATCAGACTGAAACTTTACCAGTTGAAAGTATCCATGAATACAATATATTTTTGTATTACAAGTTTTATTTATTTAACAATTTAAATATGCAAATTAGGAAACAATCCTTAATTATCAGCTAATTTGCATATTTCGAGAATCCATTTTTCAACACTTTGCTTCAACACAGAATGTTTAAATGTCTTTTTTTTTAATAAGACCCCCAATGGTCAGACTTATACAGAACAGTTTATCAAAATATTGTTATTTGATTCAATTATTTAAAAAACAACATTTTCATGTATAACGGATGCACATTTTGCATGTATTTACAGATAAAATTACAGTTAAATTCTAAATTATGCAAGTTATTAAAAAAAGGTTATGTATAAGTCTGGCTGGGAGACATAACAACCTCTGTGTGACATTTTGTGAATGTACATCCTTGAATGACTGAGAAAAATACATTTGCACATGAACTACATGCAATTTTGCTAAAATGGACGATAAAGATATGCTAATGCAATGAAAACATTACTTTCCACTCAGATTTCAGCATAAATCACTATGACTACAAAGGGTATAGCCACATATGGAGAGGCCAACAATATGCTCCAGGAAATAAGCTTTCTAATGACATATGACTGAACATGAGACATAAAAAAAATATGGGTTAAATGTCTACATGAAACATGCTAACAAATACGAAATGTATGCTAGGTTCAGTTGACGGAGTGGTGATAAAATGATAAAAATCTACTATTTGTACAAATTATTTTTGATTTATTTGTGCATATTATGAAAGTATACACGTTAAAGTTGCAAACTATCCCAAAATCTGAAAATAAACAAATGGATGCAAAATCATTCATTTTAGGGTGGTGCCTGGCCTTAAATTACTAAAATGTAAATGTAAAATAATATCAAAATAAATAAAAATGCATTGTATTTCACTGTACTGAATTTGACACCATATTTAATAAATAACCTACTCTATGCCTAGAATGATTACTATAACGAAAGAATTACATTAAACTAGGGCTGGGCGATATGACAAAAAAATTATATCACAATATAAAATAGACAATTTTTCGATACGATATGCCTGACGATATATTGAAATATACAGAACCTGCTGTGACTTGATTAAATCAAAGTGTAAAGTCTGCTGTATAAACAAATGAAAACAATACATACAAACATATTGATTGACCTTGTTATATTTCTGTTTAGAAGTTTCAGGTAAAACTGAACTACAAGCAATATGAAATACTCCTCATTTGTTCATGTTTCTTTGTTTCAGAACAAAACCAGCTGTTATCGCGATAGCTCGATAAGGGATATTCTTCTCGATATTGTTTTCAAAAACTCGATAACGATAAATATTGAATTATTGCCCAGCCCTACATTAAACACTTTTGTTGACTTTATACATAAATAAACATGTCACTCTGTGAGACTTTTCATTTCCATGCTGATTACACAGTATCATAAGCTAAGGCTCCCTGTCTTGCACAAGCTGTTCCACACTTACATTAAAATATTACAAAATGCAGTTTTGGATTTTAGGTTGGCCCTAAGGGCAAAGAAAACAATATACGCTATTTCCTAGATCTCAGAACCTACTTTTGGAAGTTCCCAAAATTTGGGATTTTTTATTAATTATTTTGTTTCCGACAAAATATCTTGGCATTTCATTAGATGACAATCTTTTTCTTTTAAAATCCACATAAATAAGTTGGTTCAGAAGCTTAAGATTTAAGTTGGTGATGTGCTACTAGGCTATGGTGATGTGCTACTGTATATATGCATGCTTCAGCTAAAAATGTTGGATGCAAAAAACACAAATGCTGACAGCCCTGATGAGTGGAAAAAACACACAATTAACCTCGATGTCTATGAAAAGCACAGTATCCTGAGATCCATGATCCCATGTGATGAGACAGAAAGGCTGTTATCACACATACACGAGATTCTTTGACCCTACACCTCAGACTATATCCACAGAAGCATGCCACTGGATCAAAGTTTAAGTGCCTTCTCTTAAGTCCATATTGCCACTTGTCCAAAATCTTTCAGTGATTTCACTACAGAAATAACCAGTACTGTTTTTTTCTTTTACATTCATGTAATGTTTTTTTTTAATGACACTAAATATAAACATAGAACTTAGAATAATGGAAACGTATGTCTTACTTAGTTTCTTTAGCATTTTTAGTATTGATATGTTTTATCTCCACTGGTTTAATAATGGTAAATTTATGTTATTGAGGGGAATATAATTTATGTAAAAGCAACTCTGAAACAGATCAACTGTCACAGTTGGTGTGGTGTAGTAGGGAGAGAGGAGAACCAAGCAGGCACATAGTAGATGGTTTGTTGGGTTTAATGATGGTTGTCCAGGATGTGTTCAAACAATGAGGTAATGGCAGGTGGAAGCGAGATTGCACAACGGTATATAATTAGTTATACTATGCTATTAGAGACATGACCCGATACAGAGTGTACACCAATACTTAACTGAACAAAACTACAGGAGTGCACAACGAATATATCTGACTCCATGCTCTATAGTGGCATAGACGCTTAATGACTAACTATAAAGAGTGTACGCCTGATCTCCAGCTACACATGTACACTGCACACTACTTACATGATAGATTCACAAATCCCGGATGATAGTAGAACGACAGGATATTCAAAAAATATGACCTTCATCAAACGTGACACTCATCAATGAACCGCACCACCCTCTGGACCCAATGGCTTATAAAGCTACAGAGTACTTGTTAACACCAGCTGGTAGCAATAGGCAATGAGACTTAACTAGGCCTTTCTACACTTATACTCTTTAGACCTGATACTTACTACTGGAGTCCAGAGGATGGTGCTAACAGACCATATACACACACATATAGACAGAATACATAATCCAACACAAAACCACAGTACCTTAGACTAGATAATATAGAACACAAAATTGTATGGATGCACATATAAACATTGAGTCCATATCACAGTTCATGTCTCCATACTAGCCCTCCCTGGGCCGGATGTGACATCGACAGATGGCACTCACGATTCAATTATTTTTCATGGGGCCATTACTTATACGGTGGTTTCTCTTTAGCAACACTAGCACCTCAGCCTCAGCAATGACATTTCCAGTTTTGCCTTCAAAATAAAAGTCAAGATATAGGCTAGAGCAGGGATACTCAAATCCTACCCTACATGGGCCGGAGCCTGCTTGTTTTCTGTTCTAACTCATAATTAATTGCATTTTTTATAATGAAAAAATTGAGTGGACCTGGATTTGAGGGCCAGATTTGAGTATCAGGGGGCTAGAGTGTATGTTAAACAGTACAGGCAAGGTTTTGAGAATGACACAAACATTTTCACCCAGTTTCCTGCTTCAGTGTTGATGATGGCAATTGCATAAACCCCAGAATGTCATGAAGAGTGAACAGATGAATTGCAGTCTCTCTTTGCCATTAAAATGAACTTAATCCCCCCCAAAAAACATTTACAATGCATTTCAGCCCTGCCACAAAAGGACCAGCTTCCATCATGTCAGTGATTGTCTTGTTAACACAGGTGAGAGTGTTGACGAGGACTAGGCTGGAGATCACTCTGTTAATGTTGATTGAGTTAGAATAACAGACTGGAAGCTTAAAAAGGAGGGTGGTGCTTGAAATCATTGTTCTTTCTCTGTCAACCATGGTTACCTGCAAGGAAACATGTGCCGTCATCATTGCTTTGCACAATAAGCGCTTCACAGACACAGATATGGCTGCTAATAAGACTGAACCTATATCAACCAATTATCGAATCATCAACAACTTTAAGGAGAGAGGTTCAGATGTTGTGAAAAAGACGTCAGGGAGCCCAAGGAAGTCCAGCAAGAGCCAGAACCATCTCCTATAGTTGATTCAGGTGCGGGATCTGGGCACTTCCAATACAGAGCTTGCTCAGGAATGGCAGCAGGCAGGTTTGAATGCATCTGCACGCACAGTGAGGCAAAGAATTTTGGAGGAAGACCTGGTGTCAAGAAGGGCAGCAAAGAAGCCACTTCTCTCCAGGAGAAACGTCAGGGACAGACTGATATTCTGCAAAGGGGATTGGACTGCTGAGGACTGGGCTAAATTCATTTTCTCTACTTCCCTTTCCCTATTGTTTGGGCCATCCGGAAAACACCTTGTCCGCAGAAGAGATGGTGAGCGCTACCATCATTCCTGTGTCAAGCCAAAAGTAATGCTGAAGTCACACCAGGCACGAAAAAACAAGTTGCATTCCGGCAGAAGTCCATTCATTTCAATAGGAAGCAATCTGCACCACTGCAGCAAATCTACCGGCTCTTGAAAAATGTGGATGCAGTGCGGCGGGTGTGTCGCAAGGGTTGAAATTGTCCAAATTGTGCAGTGCTTTGCTGTATAGCACCAGAACCGGAAGTTGATGTACCACCGAGGAAGAGCTAATATGTCGCTTTTACCTATGGGTTTATGGGATTGCAAGAAAAGCTTTGACAGCTCAGTAGATTGATTTCGTCACACAAACTATTGTCAATAAATGCTAAACTGAAGAAGCTCCTGCCAGTCACTTTGCTGGAGGAGGACAGTGGTATGCAACGTTGTCCTCCATCTTGAAGATGCAGAAGATTGATTATGATGTTGATTGCAGTATACAAGTGTCTGCGTGATGATGCCATACAGTGATTATTATATATTTTTTTGCAGTGCCTGGTGTGAATCCAGCATGAAGCATCCTGAGACCATTCATGTGTGGGGTTGCTTCTCACCCAAGGTAGTGGGCTCACTCAAAATCTTGCCTATAAGAACACAGCCATGAATAAGGAATGGTACCGACACATACTCCGAGAGCAAATCCCAACCATCAATGAACAGTTTAGTGATGACCAATGCCTTTTTCAGCATGATGGAGCACCTTGCCATAAGGCAAAATTGATAACTAAGTGGCTTGGGAAAAAAAACATTGACATTCTGGGTCTATGTCTTGGAAAAACCCGAGACCTTAATCTCATTTAGAACTTGTGGTCGAGCCTCAAGAGACAGGTGGACAAACAAACCCAGAAATTCTGACAAACTCCAAGTATTTATCATGCAAGAATGGGCTGTCATCAGTCAAGATGGGGCCCAGATGTTAATTGACAGCATGCCAGGGCGGATTGCAGAGGTCTTAAAATAAGGGTCAACAATGCAAATATTGACTCTTTGCATAAACTTAATGTAATTGTCAATAAAAGCCTTTACTGACTGCTTGTAATTATACTTCAGTATACCATAATAACTACTGACAAAAGTTCTAAGAACACTGAAGCAGCAAAGTTTGTGGACACCAATACTTGTCTTCTCAGAACTTTTGACCACAAATGTTCTGTAGAAAAATGGACTGAATTGTCCTTGCTTTTGATGAAAAAACTGTGTGAGTAGGTGTATCGAGTATTTTGACCTCATTGGCTAATTCATGTGGTTGTTGTGGATTTACTGAATTTGTGTAGACCGAGGATATTATTTTATCTTGGAAAAGATTTAATTTGAATGTTAGCCTTGTTAACGTTGCTATGAGAAAAAAGCTGTTTAGATGGGACAATCTCTGGAGGTCATATTTTGCCATTTGTACAGGAATTTCAATGAGGATTAGTGACAAGTAGTGTTTCCCCAGTGTTTGCGAATGGGCACTTACCACCCAGTATTTGATATAATTTATGCATTTTATGACATGCTTTTATGTGTATCAGTGTAGGGAAGCATTAGATATGTTTTCCAGATGTTTTCAATATCAAGTCATACCATATTTACAGCATTTGTAACCTGGACATGTAACGTTTCCCAGTTCCCCTTCCATGGAAACAGCCACTTCCTTGGTCTATGCTGCTCAGAACTACAATTCCCAGTCACCAGTTCTACATCCTGTGGACTACAGCTTCCCTAGTCATGCCTCCTCAGAACTACATTTCCCATACCCGGACTCTGTAACATTTCCTGTTCCCTTTCACAGTACTACAGCTTCCTTAGTCATGCCTCCTCAGAACTACAGTTCCCATACCCGGACTCAATTATCCTGATTCACCACACCTGCTCACGCCATTTTGTATTTAAGTCACACA
>JACXGM010020911.1:0-17539 GCA_016801145.1 Umbra pygmaea | reverse complement strand
GGATTGTTTGATTAATCCCACTTGTTTTGCATAGGCGCATTCTTAATTCTCTTCGTAAGTAGCCTACAAATGTAGGATTTTTTAAACGCAAGCTTGATAATATATACCAAAACTAGTGTTTTTTTCGCCAGTGAGAATGGGCTATTCAGACAAGAAAAAATCACTTAAATGTATAGGCCAGTTTGAATATTGAAATAGCTACGTTGGGTTTTTTGAGTATGCACTAACATTAATGCGGGTACTCCACTTAGGCAATAGCTGGTTTTATATAATGAGCACGTGGGGGGTTGGGTGTTTAACATTTGTGTTGGGTGTTTAACATTTGAAACACATTGAATAGCTGAGTGGCCATCAATGCAGGTCTGGGCGAGGGGAGATTACGTGTCACCTTTACAAAAATGATCGGGTGCGCGCTTTATGCGCTAAAATACGGTAGCTTTCAACTTGGGGCGATGAAATCACGATGCGACCTCTACATCGAGATGTCTGTCAGCCATCGCCGATGGAGGATGACATCATCTATCGGCCCAACCCTAATACCAACATGGTACCAATATGGTTGGAAAGAAGGGGTTCTGCTGATAAAATATTGCCAATGCAAATAATGAGTAGTGGTTTGTCCATGTGGATTAATGACAAGCTGTAGATATCGCGTCTCAAAGTTGGGTACATTTCACTGACTATATTTTGGTAAACTAACAACATTACAGTCAAATAAGGCTTTACAAAACAAAACATGTATTTTCTGTAGGATACGCACCTAACTGTGTAGGGGGCGGGGTTAATTTAATGAAATAACATTTCCTTTTTTTCATGCATCGCTATAAAATGCGGCCCTTCATTTGGTTTCAAAAGCTCAATGTGGCCCTCAAGCAAAAATAATTGCCCACCCCTGTTCTAGAGCGTTGGAGGTCTTTGAAGGTCGATCACGTGAATTTGATTGTGGGAAGCCAAAATCGTGATCATGATAAAAAAACTATTAATTGTGCAGCCCTACTGTCTTGAACCAATTTCGGAGGCTGTCAAAGATCGCAGCCTTGTTTTTAGTGCTTCCAAATTTTAATGCTGATGCTGAGAGGGTATTTTCGATGGTTGGTTTGAACAAAACCTCAAACTAAACAGCTTGTCTCTGGACGGAACATTGTCCTCAATCATGACCCTGAAAATGACTAGGCTTGAGCCGAACTGTTTCAAATGTGGAAATTCTTCTGCAAGTCTGAGCAATTATTTATAACAACAACCAAAACACTAATAATTATTATTAATAAAACACCCCCATTCCCGCGACCCATCTAACCCCCCCCCCTTGACCCCCTGACTGGGGGATGTCACTCTTGCCTGTCTTCAAAACTTGAGAGCCCTGTCTTTACATCAACTATGTGACAGCATGTAAGGCTGCCCAGCTTTGCTGACAAATTATAACTATCAAATGTTAAAATTAAGGTAAAAAGACTCATGAACCTGATATAGCCTACTCTTGCTTAATTTCCAAAATGTACAGTGCCTTGCGAAAGTATTCGGCCCCCTTGAACATTTCGAACTTTTGCCACATTTCAGGCTTCAAACATAAAATATAAAACTGTAATTTTTTGTGAAGAAGCAACAACAAGTGGGACACAATCATGAAGGGGAACAAAATTTATTGGATATTTCAAACTTTTTTAACGAATAAAAAACTGACAAATTGGGCTATAATCTTGTCATGGGAATGTTTCAATTTTTGTTATTTTTCATCCAATTCCCTTTTTTTTTCAATTGTTACTGTGATTTCTCTTTGCTAATCTGAATCAAACTCATGAGTGTGTATAGACCAAAGATTTTTCACTACAAACTTTTCATCAGGATATATACTGCGTTTATTATTATGCAAAATAAAATTAAGTGTCATAAACATTGCACATTTTGTTTTTCAATCAAACTCATGGATGGTAAAAACTACTTAAAGGAGTGTTCCACAGTAAATCAGTTTCATAGTATACCATTTACAAACGTTACCATAGATGATTTATGGCATTTACACGTCTGTTCTTTTTCAATATATCAGAGAAAAGCCGATAGTATATTTCAGTTCCTTTCGCATCCACTGGGGTGCTTCTGTATCCGTCTAAACTTGAGCTACCACAACTCCCAGAATTCCAAGCGAATTTAGTGCCCATCCCCGTTTGAAGGCACCGACACAGAACATGGGCATTCAACAGCACACCTCTGTAGAGCTTGACGCTAGAAAGTTATACATATTTGTTTTTGAAATTGTAGTCTAATTTCTATTCATCATGCCCACTTGCTGTTCTGTACCTGGTTGCAGAAATTACAAGCAAGCCCAAAAAGAAGAAGTCATCTTTCACACTTTACAATAGGCTATAAAAAGTTAGGGTTTGCAGTCGGCATTTTAGGTCGGAAGATAGGGAAAGGGATCTACGTGCTAAATTAACCGGCACTACAGCCCGAAAGCGGCTGAAAAGCGATGCGAACCCATCCATTTTTCTTTATCTAGAAAGAGTAGCCTATATATAGTATGTATAGTAATTTACACACTCAGCTAGCTACTAAATACAGCTGGCACACTACAAATACAGTACAATAACATTACCACACAGACACAATGTGTGCTCCATTATCAAGGTACAGAAAATAGGTTTAATAAACTTACTCATCTGTTAATTGTCCTCTTGCTACGTCTCTTTCTATGTGTGCTGGAAAACTTCAGTGATTCATTGCGGTCGTCAGTCATTTTTGGTTCAAGCCTTACAAGTTAAGCTTGTCCACGATCCCATTCATTGTAACAAGTGCTTTTTTGTTCAGTAGACATGGATGGACATATTCCCACAGAAGCACTTAGGCAATTAGCATTTAACCGCGTTTCAACTGGATTATCTGTAGAACGCTGCCTTGTTGAAGCTAAATATCCAACTCCATTTGTTGTAAATGTTCTTCGGTGTACTCGGGCGCAAACATGAATGGTTGGATGTCACTCAGAATGTAAAAGCAAGTTGTAAAATTCCTCATCTGCCAATCCAGGTTAGTAGCAATTGTGTTACCAGCGACTTTGGTTATGAACTGTTTCACAGAATCCAGAGAACATGCCAGGTGGGCGGGGCTTGGAACAAGAAAGCCAGCATTGTAGTTCTCTACATACTGAAAAAATCATACCACGTTGTCTGTTTAGCATTAAAGCGGCTGATCGAAACATCACAGAAAGACAAGCTATACCTTAAAAAATCAAGGACAACCAAGGCTTTAAATAGTAGGTTTGAAAGCCAGATCAGTATAACAGGGATGCTTATTTTCGCGACAGAATAGATGCCTACATTAATTTTTCCTATCTCCACAGTCGATTCATACCGTAGAATGAACGTCAGGGTGACGTCAGGGTATGAAGTTTCCCCGCAAAATTTCAAATCTTGCTCTTACACTCGCCAGGCACGGGTGAAACATATCTCACTGTTCTACAAATGTCTGGAAGAAGCTACTAGCACCTCCAGATAGCTGTAGGGTGAAGTATCCCTTTAAGAAGGATGTTTCACATTATTAAGCAGGCCACAGGTTTCAAGCAATATGGGGAAGAAAAAGGATCTCTCTGCTGTGGAGAAGTGTCAAATAGTGCAATGCCTCAGACAAGTTATGAAAACATTAGATATTTCACAAAAACTTAAAGTGATCATCATACTGTGAAGAGATTTGTTGCTGATTCAGAGCACCGATGGGTTTGTACAGATAAAGGCATAATGAAGAAGTTTAAA
The DNA here is from genome assembly GCA_016801145.1 of Umbra pygmaea. NCBI lineage: Eukaryota > Metazoa > Chordata > Actinopteri > Esociformes > Umbridae > Umbra > Umbra pygmaea. The sequence goes on along the minus strand of JACXGM010020911.1, from coordinate 13,799 downwards.
GCCACACAAATTCATCAATTAAGAGAGCAGCTGCTAAAAAGCGATTACAAAGCAATAAACCAGTATTTGAAGCTTTTGGTGCCTGTGGAGTCCCGTGAACCTCAAAGTGCAGGATCCTCCAGAGGCTTGCAGTTGTAAATAAACCTATTATTTGACCACCCCTACCCAATGCTCACAAGCAGAAGCGGTTGGAGTGGCCCCAGAAATACATGAAGACTAATTTTCAAACAGTCTTATTTACTGATGAGTGGATAGTTGGTAGATGGCCAACATTTCCCAATAAGGCTGCAACATCAGCAAGGAGGTGGCAGAGTCATGTTTTGGGACGGAATCATGGGGAGAGATCTGGTAGGCTCCTTCAGGGATCCTGAAGGTGTGAAAATGACCTCGGCAAAGTATATAGAGTTTCTGAATGACCACTTTCTTCCATGGTACAAAAAGAAGAACTGTGCCTTCCGTAGCAAAATCATCTTCATGCATGACAATGCACCATCTCGTGCTGCAAAGTATACCTCTGTGTCATTGGCTACTATGGGCATAAAAGGAGAGAACTCATTGTATGGCCCCCATCCTCCCCTGACCTCAACCCTATTGAGAACATTTGGAGCATCCTCAAGCAAAAGATCTATGAGGGTGTGAGGCAGTTCACATCAAAACAGCAACTCTGGGAGGCTATTCTGACATCCTGCAAAGACATTCAAGTGGAAACTCTCCACAAACTCACAAGTTCAATAGATGCAAGAATTGTGAAGGTGATATCAAAGAAGGGGTCCTATGTTAACATGTAACCTGCCCTGTTAAGATGTGTTTGATTGAAATAACTTTTGATTTCAGTAAATGTGACACCCTAATGTTCCAAACTCAAAAAATTACCATTTTCAGTTTACAAATTATTAAATGTTTTGAAAATATGTTGCACTTAATAATTTGGAACAGTGCAGTTAGTTATTTTTCTGTTTTCATTGGGTGGTTTGATAAATGAAATTCAACGTATACCCTAATGGTTGATGACTTAAATTATACTTACTGTAATTTTTTATCAACTATTTAGGAAAATCTGTGTAAATTATTATTTGCATAATAATTTGGAACGTGGTGTATTGTACATGATGAATTTAAAATTCATGGGTGTTTAAAATGTTGACCAGAACTTTATTTATTCACAATCATTTTCTGTATGATTTAGCAAGATGTCCTGACCCCAAAATTATTACAAATGGAGAATACAACGAAGAAAAAACAGATGAAGATGGTGTTATTACAGAAGTGTCATACAGATGTGAACAGGATTTTGTGCTAAGTTCCAAAGATGTTATCAAATGTAAGAATGGAAAATGGGATCCCCTGCCAGTCTGCTTAAGTAAGTTTATTATTTTCTGCTGTGAAAATTATTTTCTGCTATTTTGTGTCAGTATGAAATACATGTAAATCCATACATGTTTGAATATTATAATATCAAGTAAATAAAGCATTGTTGAAATTTAATACAGTTTTATCTTATTTCCACCAGAGTACTGTGAGATTCCCCAATTATTAAAAGACTATAATCTAAAAAATTTGAAAACCACACTTACTTTACTGCACGGTACAAAGGCTACTATGTCTTGCAAAGTAGGTTGGCACTATAAATACGGAAGTGTGTATCATACAAGATCAATAGATGTGAGTTGTGACAATGGAGACACAAAGTATGTGGAGGACAAAATTGTGAAGGTTGGCCTACCTACATGTAAGTGTGACTATGTAAACATAAGTAACCAAATAATGTGTGCATCAAAAATGTTTTTACTGAAATGATAATCCTCTATCTTTGGAAAACATGTCCTATTACAAAATGTCTTAATATCCATGAATTATTCTTTGATTTTTAGGCCGGCTTCGAGATTAATGGGGAACATAATGGTAAGTTAAATTACCAGTTTTGAAGAACGTCCTGAAATCACCCAAACCTTTAGATGTGTAGTGGATGACAGTAACAAGACCACATCACCCATTTTTTATATTTTTATCATTGACACACAATGAACTGTCACTTGGCTCTGACATCATTATGCTCTGGGTACTGTACTCTGCATAATGGTAAGAGTGATCAGCAGTGATTCCCAATACAGATTATTCTGTCATTTTTCTTTCCTACAGATATCAGCAGATATAATGTGTTCCTGCCATCAATTTCAAGAAGGCAAGGATAAGATAAGTTTGATTTTGTGATTGTATTTCTTTTAAGTTACATTTAGAAAAAAATAAATACTTCTCTTCGGCGAGACACTTGTTTAGCCATACTTCTACATTTTAATTGTTTTTACATTTATTGTAGAAAAATATTTTTTTCTGGTATGTCATTAAAATATATCAATACCACTTAATTTTTTGGATGCTACATCACATGCAATACCACCACAATGTTTCCGCTATGTGAAAAATTATCGCCGCCGCTGCTTTTACACAACTCTGCTCACGGGCCCTGTCCACTTGCCATTTTGAAATTCGCGTGCAAACGCCTGGATCGCTCTTCGCTGGCTGCTTGTGGGCGTGTATGTTTAAACTGTTCCAAAAACGGTGTAAAATGCAGGAAGCTGACTAGCTCTCATATCTATCGCCCTACTGAGTAGTAATATTGTCCTAAAATAATATGACTTCCCGATATAGTCTACATATACGAAGGGAAAAATTGCATATAAAACGATTTACACAAAGACCTCCATTGCAAACATGAATAATGACAGGAAGATTCTTGTCGTGTTGACATTGCTGCTTCACGGCAGACGAGGGCTACAGCCAAGTTCACAAGCTAGTAGGGCTGGGACAACGCGTCGACGTCATCGATGACGTCGACGCAAAAAATACGTAGACGCAAAATATGCGCGTCGATTCGTCAGACCCAAAACAAAGATAGTGGCGCCGGACCACAAATCGTACTAATAACTAGCTATGAATGAACAGCTGTTTGAGTAGGCAATTATCAGGTTTGAATAGGCGTTTCAGATTAGTAAAAGTCAAAGGTAACCTTCTTTTAAAGGTAAATACGTGTAAAATATATACTATGTCTTTCAGCTTGAACTATCAATTAAATGCCTGGAAATAGCCAACGTTTTTTGTCAAAACTGAAGTAACATTACTGTTATCTTGATCAGTCACTTTTAGCTGTTCGATCTATCTCAATATGTAAAACAATATGTTTTCCATCACAACTGTATTTAATATTAATGCTTGTAAAGACTGACACTTCCCTGCCATTCCTCATGCTAAATGGTGAATATATATTCTGTTATCTTTCTCAAGTTAGGACGATGCAAATTGATTTGTCTATCTAAAGTCCATTTGTCATCCCGTAGTGCACAGCATACGCACAAATTCTTTGCCTTTGTATTCGTAAACGGGATTTATTATTTTTATTGCTCTCGCAGGCACATCGAATTTAGGGATCAATTACATGAAAATAATATGTTCTTAACCATACGAAGCAATAAAATGCAAGTATGTTACTGGTACCTTCTCTTTTCTTTTACAATTTGTGGGTTATGGAGCGAAACGGTTGCCAGGGGGCAACGTTGGAACGTTTAAAACTGTCTTTGTCCATTTTATCTAGTTGGATTAATTAAGGAAATAACACTGCCTAGCAACTATATCACTTTGAATATTCTGATCTCACGGACGCGCGTTACTTACACTGGACTTAGCTATGACTAGTCTTTTTTTTATTTGGTGCAACAGGTTTAAATTCCACTCACAACCTCGGACGTAGCTACGCTCGACCTAGGATTTAAGACTTTATGTCCAGTTGCTGCAACCGGCCCCAGAAGAGGCGCCACCCGGGAGCAACTGCAAATGACAGAGCACCGTAAGTTTTTTTCTCAACTCCCCACTTTATGATGGAGTAGGCTATAATACGTTGTCGACACCTAAAGTTTTAGGCTACAGTGTAATTGATTACTATATGTAATATAGTCTGTATTCAAGGTGTGAAAATACACGCTTATGCAACCTAAGTCAAAAAACGATTGTAACGTTAATGTATGTCTTCATTGATTGTCGTCAATGGGACAGTGAGCACAGTTACATGCCAGGACTATTCCGGTTTTAAACGGAATATTGGCGCCCATTATAGTCCTGGCATGTAACTGTGTGTTGACTGTCATGCCGTGACGGCGCAAGTGACGTTTATGTTACACACATAGGATTTAATTAGCCTACTTGTTGATATTTAATCAAAGGGCATACACTCTTAAAAATAAAGGTGCCAGGAAGAACCAAAAAGGGGGTTTCACAGCAATGCCATAGAAGAACCTTTTTTGGTTCCCCAAAGAACCTTTCACTGAAAGGTTCCTTGAAGAACCTATTTTTTCTTAGTGCCATTAAGGAATGTGAAAATAATGCATAACTGCCCAATACTAAACATGTTGCCTTTTATGTTACTAATATAAGTTTAAATATATTTTGCAGTCTAATTAACATAGGAAGCACAAATCTATTCATAGCGGTCAGTGCAGAGATTGTGGCAAACCACCACAAATAAATCAATGTATGGGAAAGACAAATTTACTCCAAAAATGTAAGGTCACATGAGATGGTGGTGAAGAACCATTTTATAATCTAAAGTACCTTTTGGCGCTACAAAGAACCTTTTGTGCAATGGAAAGGTTCTTTAGATGTTAAAGGTTCTTCAAGGAACCATTTACCCCAACACAGAAACTTTGAAGAACCTTTATTTTTAAGAGTGTAGCCTATGGGCTGAGGTGGATACATAGAAAAATTGTTAGTGTTTCTTTGTTGTTGGTTTATTATATTAAATGTATAAATTGCTATTATTAGTCAATTAATAGGGAGATAATCGATAATCGAATCGAATCGAAATTGAATCGGACTGCAAAAACGAATCGTTAGATTAATCGATGCATCGTGAAAATAATCGCTAGATTAATCGTTTAAAAAATAATCGTTTATCCCAGCCCTACAAGCTAGCAAAGTAATTACATCAGCCGCAGTCGGTGGATCTTAATGGGGGAGGACGGGTTCGTATTACGCTCGGGACCGGAGTGAATGGAATGGTGCGCAACGCACAAAACCCAGTGTTTTTTTGTTTTACACACTGGGTTACGCACCATTCCATTCACTCCGGTCCCGAGCGTATTACGAGCCCGTCCTCCCCAATTCAGATCCACCGACCACGGCTGAATTACAAAGCTAACGTTTGATGTCTAGCAGCTGTCTAACCCACTGAGTTACCAACAGCCTCAGACATTTTTTCACATTACACTTTCTTTACGTGTGTTTCACTGAATTTTTACAGGGATTAAACACATTGTACGTTTGGAAATCCAGACACATTAATTATTAATTTTCCGTCAGTGTTGGTCGTAGATAACGATTGTATGGTAACTTTTCAAATGGATGATGCAGACAGGAGGAACAGACAACGTTTCTGATTGGCTGTCGCCCAACACTGACTATCAAAATTTGTCTCAAATTTGCATAAAATAGGATTTATCCTATCTTTCTGCGCTTCTCAAGGTAGCTTCGCATCGCCAGGTATCCCACACTACCCCTCGCGCACTGTCACGTGACCCAATTGAAAATAAATGGGAGGCGAAATTTTGCTATGTGAAATTCGTCTTTGAAATGCCTAGTGGACAGGGCCTGTCAGGCTTATATTTTGAAACGATAGTGAAGACGTCGGCAAAAATCTTTCAGCGACACCAGAGCCCTGGTGACATCAACGCTGGCAACACGCATCCAAGGAGAGGCAGGGAGAGACGAAAGAGAAAGACAGCAAGAACGGTAGATTTAAGATCTATTGTTACCGGCAGGTAGAGGACTGCATTGGGATTGAGATCCACGGGACCCAAAACAAATCTTGTGGGAGAGGGCGGTTTTAACTTTGCTGCTGGCGGGAGTGGGCGGTCAAAAAATGTACCGCAGGTCCCGGTATTTAGCTAGCTAACAACAAGGATGGAGTCGTCAAATGAACATAATTGGACTATAGGCTATATGCCTTCGATTACATCACAGCAGATAGCATATATGGATTGAGGATTACCATAAAGCCGTCCATACCAATCCCTAGTTATTTGTTGTGTTGTGCTTTACATCAATGGATCTCAACCTTTTGGACTCGCGACCCACCAGACTCATCACAAGTGCACGCGACCCCCATAAGCGACATGAATACAACAATGTTACCAGAAAATTAAGCTTACCTGTATTTGCTATGTTTCTATGAAAGAAGGCGTTATAGGACACTTAAACTCCTTGCAAGAGTTCCTCTTTGTCTTATTTTGATTTCTATAATGGTAGAAGTATTCCAAAATTATTCCAATATAACGATCTCTTAAAATGTGTGTGTGTTGATCAGCTGTTCGCTGCAACAACAACAAAGGGACACGTGAAACACCCTTGTCCAGTATGATTCCATTCCTCAATCTGCTTAGTATACTACAGTTTGCTAACACAGGACACGTGCCTGATTCTAAAAGTTGGTCGAACTAATCCGTCAACCATTTCGCTATGGCTTTTCAACTTTGACAGACAGGACAAGCAACCAATCAGGGGGATGTCTGGATGAGCACTGTTTTCTAACAGCGTTTTATTAAACTTATTTGAGGTAGGCTATCTACAGAATATTGACAGTTATTTTAACTGCTACATTTCTGAAAAACATAATCAATTTCCATGCTGAATGAATAGCTAGTTAGTGTATTCTGAATGTATAGCCCTAAAATTTGTGTAAATTCTTCACTACAAGCTGTGACTGAACGTTTGCGGGACCGGGTGGGAGTGGATACACTCATTGTGGGCGGGAAGTGAACACACATTAAATAGAGCCCAGTGAATCATATCGCCAAACTTTACTTAAATAAAATAAATGCCACCACTGTTTATACAAACTAGCCTATGTATTAAAATATTCCTGATTGCATTTTCAGATGAGTTTGTTAAAATATCTTTCAAGGAACATATTTTATCGAGGAGGGGGTAGGGTTCAACATTAACAATGGCCCGGAGCCAGAACTAACGGCGGGCCAGTAAACAAATATAGTCACTTTCCCGTTCGGGCCAGTGCTTAATTTTGCCATTTAAATTAATAGTCTTGTATTAAAATGTTTGCCTGTAATATTTTTCCCTCCCCTGCTTTAATTTTTGCTTATCTCAAGTTAAAATCCATGTCTGTGACATGAAGTTCCTTCTCCCCCTATGTTTGGCAATACTGGTGTCGTCTTTTTAACCAATCAAAATGTTGTATGCATTAGCGCAGGACCCAACAGAATGTGATCATTTAATCCAGAGTTTCTCAAACCCTTTTTCAATATTGTACCCCCTTTCAATTGCCGTTTTACCCCTAACCAGTGCCAAGTACCCCCTGACCAGCGCAAAACATTTTTGCTGGCAAAAAGTCTATATAAAGATGTACAATACAGCGCTGGTAGTGATAGATTCACTAAACAACAACCTTTTTTAAACAAAAACATTTAAAAGCCACATTTCAAATGTTTAGAATCCATCACTTAATTCATTCATTATATAGTAGAGTTATTTTAGTGATTATGCATGACGTATTTTTAAATTCGCATTTTTGAGAAACACTGATTTAATCGAAAGGACAGTTTATGTGGGTCGAGAATAAACATAGGCCTATTGAGCACCGACACAGTTATTCATTTACTGTGGACATTTGCCAAATATAGGCTACAAAGTGACTTCGGTAAAACAGTTTTTAATACTTTCCTTCCGATCTTTTTAAGAATTAAACGATGGCAAATACACAAATCAGATTTGACTGCCTCTTTTCAAACCTTAGAGTAGCCAATCAGAGGCTTTCTTGTTATAAATCATCCCTGTCGTTGTCATTGATTACGGAAAAATAACTAATATGAAATTTAAATGTAGTACGTATAAAATAATCTTAAATGCAGTCATTATATTTTCTACTTCTAAATCCTTTGAATTCCATGAAAAGGTTGTTTAAATTATAGTGATACACTTATATATTATTCCACATAGTTTAAAGGCACCTGTAAATTCAATCGCAGAAGTATAGTTGGTGAACGTAATCATCCTGTGCATGATCTGACTAAAGGCTTCTGTGTTGGGTGAACAGTGCGACAATAATCGGCGGCTGTGGCCACATGTGGTTGGGTGAACCATGTGTGCAGCGCACCCCTTGTCATTCCACCAATTTGTACAAGGAGTTGCGAAGCTGCCGTCAAGGCAGAATTAGAGAATGAATTGAAAGGGAAGAAAATCTGTAAAAAATCACAAAGAAAAAAGAGATGTCAAATTATCCTGACTGATAATATATTTTGTTCATATTACCCAATCCTAGGACACATATACTGTAGTAAATGTTGTGCTTTACCAACTAATTGCGTCTGGGTTTACACATTTTTTTGAAGTTCCTAAATAAAACCTAAGTAACCAGGTAAGGGTGTTAATAACTAAATAGTTAATTAATAATTTCATATGCTTTCTATTCATATCATAGATCAGTGGTTACTAATGAACTCTCGCTATTGGTCATTTTGTTCTTAATCAGGAACTTCACAAAACGTGTGAACTAAGCCGCACTTAGTTTGGAATGCACAAAATTTACCTCTGTACATGTGTCTTAGGGCTGGGCAATATTGGAAACAGGAGAGTGGAGGGAGACAGGAGAGTGGAGGGAGACAGGAGAGTGGAGGGAGACAGAAGAGTGGAGGGAGACAGGAGAGTGGAGGGAGACAGGAGAGTGGAGGGAGACAGGAGAGTGGAGGGAGACAGGAGAGTGGAGGGAGACAGGAGAGTGGAGAGACAACAACCAAGCAAACCAATTGTGGGTCAGTGTAATGTCTGAAAATGATTGTAAATAAATAAGTTTGTTTGCTTTGTGAAGAGTGACTATTCCTTTGGGGGGAGGGGGTCATGCTCCGGCTGCTGAAAAAAATCCTAGAGGAAAAACTGCACCATATTAAAATTACATGTTGAAAATGTTATTTATTCAGCTGTAGGGCAGGTCATACTCAGGTGCTAATATGACTCTGAAGGAAATCCTAACATGAGGGGTGTGTAGGAGTGTGAAGTGTGAAGGAGACCAAACAGGACTGACAGGTTGTAGATTTAATTAAACAAATGACGTGGTGTAGTGAAGGGGGAGAAATTTGATTCATATGCACTTATGAAATTAACACATTAATAATCAATACATTCCCATTTCCCCCTGTTGCAATGTTAAGTGTTATATGATAAGGAATGCTTAACTGTGTCGACATCGGCTTGCCCCTACGACCGGATATGCTTCCCAGGAGCTGAAGAGTTTGATAGGGGCCGCGGGAGTAAGGAATGCCCAAATAAGCTTAAGTTCCTCCCGGGCCAACTTGCCTCACCGATCACCTTCTTGACCCGGCTGTGGCGCAGACTCAGGAAAAACACGTTAAGGAAACCAGGATAGCTTGCTAGCAAAGTGAGTGTGTGTGACAAATAAAATACAATTTACATACTCAAAATAGTTCACGTTCTGAAATCCTCCCGCCCTTTGGCCTAAGAAAAACTACACAGTTATATCCTAGCAATCTACAATAACACAATAACACACTAACACAATAACTTGCCAGGAGTATTGTTTATGATAAAGACTCCACAAGTCTACTAAAACAAAGAAATGTATCCTTTCCGCTCAGGTGCCACCCACTTAATTTCTGCTGCATAATAGATAGGGATCATTTCACTGGCCAGAGTTGGAACAAACGGGCTGGCATCAACACATTTACATGACTAGATTATTCACTGACTTTCCGGCGCTACCCTGGTCATAACAAAGACACAGAGCATAACATTTAAATATCCCCTACATTGGGGAAATCGCATTTGTCTCACCTGGTAACCCTGTGAAAAATCATATAAAGTGTGAAACCCTTGCAGTACATGTAATAAAACAAAACTCCCTTTATGGGATGATCAAGAAAAAAACAAATAGGTACAGTATATGTTGTGTTACATAAATTGATCTGTTGGTCTTCACCCTTGGGCTTGTCTCTGTGGTCCAGTGAGGGGGTTTGCCCCCCCTTTTCACTGAATCTAAATTCCTCTCAGGAAATCCTTTGTGTTGATTAAGGTGTGAGAGAGAGCCAGCTGTTGAATCTGCTATATTAAGTATTGTAAACATTATCATTCCACTACGGTGGTTCCAGACTTTCAACACATTATACTATGAATAACTTGAGTGAATAGCACAACTTCAGGGGAATACTAAATTACTGTGCTCTTTACCGCGGCACAGAATGCGTAGAGTACTCTTCCTGGTAATACACACACTAATACAATTACATCTCATCTCTACTTACAACGCATATCGTGGCGAGGGCACATACTGTAGTAGTAGATACCATGGAGAGAAGTCCGGAACACAAAACCGGCAAACACGTAACAGGAAATCAAACAATCATCCAGGTGTTATATCAGCCAACACAGTTGCAGGTGAACCAGTATAGCGAGTGCACAACAATAACATATATTCTACCATGCTCTCACAGTGGCATGGAATGCTGAAACTAAGATATATAAATATATGTAGAGCATATGCATACACTCAAGCAAAATACACACTCTTTTCACAACTTACTCAGGTTTGCATATGTCTCCCCTGGACGACAGCACACCAAAATGACAATCTTCTGATAACAGTAATTCAATGCCCGATACCTCCCTCTAGTTTGGCCAGCTCTTATATAATGGCAATTAACTAGTTAGTCAACCACTGCTGAATGTAATAATCAATCAGATCTACAAGATACAAGCCTAACCTAACATAAACCCTATCCTAGCAATGGCCAAACTAGAGAGAGGTGTCACAAGAACTTAAAGGGACATAACACAGAAATAACTCAAAGTCTAAGATATCTGTCCAATGTCCATGCCAGCCATCACTGGTCTGGGTGTGACAGGGTGTCCAAGTTATGTATTTTTTCTTAGGGATTTCAAATATGAGTATATTTTTTAGATATGATTACTCTAACCTACATCATTTTTGTATTTCAAAATTGCCAATTTCACTCTTTCAAACCACCGAAATATAATATATTAACAGATATAAAGGAAATCATTTATATTTACAGAGCCAAATCAAATGTACATATTTATTAACTAGTGAGCTGCATGAATATGACTGGATACAATTACAAGGAACAATATCCTGACTTCCTGAACTTTGTTAGGTTGCACAAGTCTTTCTTTGATTCGTTCTTGGACATCAGCCTCCTACTAGTCTCCTAAGTCCTGATCCCTCAATCTCGCTTTTCTTGTGGAAAGTACTTAGAAAAAGCATCAGTCCCCATTTTAACAACTCTCTCAATACTTTGTGTGTGGCAAGGCCAGTTGAGAAACTTTATGGGTTGTTGATTAAGTTTTTCACCTTTGATGTGATTAGGGGTAGTTGAGAGGTTGCTTTGACACACCTTCTTACCTCCTGATCAAGTCACCAGTGTCAGGTGTGCTTCTGGTTCTGATCCAGAGTCCCCCAGCTGAGTTTCTGGGTCCCCCTCTATCCTGATGGCCAGGATTCTCTCTACCGTCTCAATCCTCTGATCCTCAGAACACAGCAGTGTTTGAAGCATGGCTTCACTGCAGGCGTACTAAACAGATCATCTCACTGGCCCACACTTCACAAGGTGCGGCACCTCGTTCCTCTGAGACTTGAGACAGTCTAGCTGAAACAGGATGTGCCTATGCCCTTCAATCCTGTAGTGCTTTACCTTTACATTGAACCAACATGGTTAGTACATGCAAATGATGGTTGTGAAAATTATTAACAGATTCTTTAAATACTTTCCTTTAAGTCTGTGCCTTGACACCCTGTCTGTGTCTTTAAACCCTTAAGTCTGTTTGCTGTGGTAAGCCAACTGGTCTGGTTCACTTGTCCAATCGACAACAGAGCCAACTTGGCAGGAAGCACTCCACCCTGACTGCACATACAGTCCTATAGCCAGTAATGATCAGTTGAGAAATCTTCAATGACCTTGTCCGGCAACTTGATCAGTGAAGAACCAACAGAGATCAAGGTGACTTTTGGATTAATATCCAAATATGTAGCAGAATATGAGAAGAGCCATCAAGGTCAAAAATGAGATGGCACAGAGGTAGTTCACCAGTGTGCAGGTTGCACACCAACCAGACTAATTTCCTTATTACTCCAGCTTCCTCATTACTTCAGCATTCATACCAGTGTTGACATTTGTTGAGTCTCCTCCAATGGCCGACAAGGTCTTATCAAAACCCCTCTCTTTTAGCCAGGCAAACAGGACCTTAGCAATCTGCTCAGCGTATGGCTCCTGCTTAGTTGCTTTTTCTAAAGAGGAAGAGATAGTTACTGCCAGGCTCACTAGCAACACTATAGTGTTCTTCCTTGACCTTGGCAGGAAAATATTGGTCACTGCCCTAGCTTCCATCCTCACATTAGTCAGGTCAATCCTCCCATCAAAGAGGATGCAGGAGATCCCCCATCATCCCTACATTGCTCCTCAAACTCTTCACCCAGCTCTTTCATCAACTTCTACTGTGCTCTCTTGACCTTGTTCTTATCAATAATTTTATTTATGGTCTTTTGTGATGATTCCTGTAACTATCAGGGCTGCGGTTACTATAGCTACAGTTGGCCTCAGCCCTATTCCATACCTTACACTATCAAGGGCAGTGTTTGGAATTTCATCATAGTTTTTTGTACATTCGCTGAATGCTTGAGTCAGTTTCAGGGAAATACCCATCTTCAGCATTACTTCTCTTCAATCCCATATCCTGATCATCATCTGCCAAATATCTCTTAAGACGAGACACTACAGGTGAATAAGGTAAAAAATTTAAATAATAGATTTCACCATGAAACTTCCTCAGTTGGTTACTTACACAAGTACATAAAAAATGTATTACAAGTTTTTGAAATATGTATGTTAATTTATGCAAACTAGGCATTATCTAATTAAATATGCACAATTTTGCATATATTTTTGGTAGGCAGATCTGAACGTATGAAGAAGCCAGGTGCTAAATTCTTTTTTCATTTTGTTTACACACAAGATGAAAAAAGAATTACAGAGGGATTTCAAGATATCTGCTTTCATTACCTAGGAAATCAAAATAAACTGTCCAAAGCCTTAAAATATCGATTTTCGCCATATTTTTTTGATTAAAATGTCAAATAAATCAGGCCAGGAATGATTTATCAACAAATCCCTCTGTAAATATCTTCAGAAAACTGCTAAGTGTATAACTGGAAAGTTTGGTGTATACAGGTGCTACATAAGCTGAGATATGTCTACCGGAAAATGACAAACTCATTTTGAGAAAATGGCATTTAAAGATTTAAATAGGGAAATTTAATATGTTTCTATTGGAAAAAAATCCTCAAACAGAATAAGTGCTCAGGCCCTTAGTGATAATAATATAGAATATTTAAAACTCATGAAAATTGATTATTTAATAACATGGCTGGCATATAAGGCCTACAACTGCAGTAACTCAATGAATTAACTTTGGCGTATCATGCACATTGTTGCCAACAAAACCCACGCTAGACAGTTGTATGGACACAGAACAAGACCAACAGTAGAGGTCACAGCTTTCTAAAGTCTAATTGTCCAATCCAGCACCATATTTAGGTCCCTCTGATATCTCTTGCTGGTGCCTATTCACTTGTCTGTGCTCACAAGTTTTCATTTATTTTCACTTGAGTGGCAAAAACCCAATTTCTCCAGGGAGTAGACCATCAGCCAATTGGACAAGCAAACCATAAATGACTATAAAGAATATGGCCATCCTATAATGTTAAACTATTACAA